>PVHY01002423.1:0-126863 GCA_004024945.1 Uropsilus gracilis
GAGAGATCTTTGATTTTCTTGCTTTTTATCATCACCAGCCTTTTCTTTTTCCCATTGTTTTTCTTTTCTATCCAAAGTGTCACTTCCAGTTGACTCTGGGAATTCTTATTCCACTGAAGTCTGTTTCCTAGCCAGTGGTCCCATACTTGCTCTTTTATTATGTGCTCTCACTTAAAATTCATTGTACAAATAGTGCTGACACACTAAGTGTCGAATAAATACTCTTTTATTTTGATTAATACCTGTAAGAAATTATTGATTTGACATGATGAGACATGATGAGCTTGAATTTGCATACACTTTTATAGAAGTAGAATGCTACAGGAATTGGTGTTAGGCATTATTTCATCCATTTCATTTCCTTGGGGTATTCTTATATTACATTGAGCAATAATTTTAAAAGTGAAAAGTCAGTAAATTTGATTTTAATGAGCACATGACTTTCATTCCCCCTGGATTGACTAATGTTATCTATTATTTGGCATTGTCTACTGAAATCCCTTTAGTAGTGACAAGCTCAGATTTATTTTGAGAATGAAATAAAATGCAAATATAATACAAAAGTAATTTTAAGATAGGCAGTATTTCTAAGGTTGCTTCCCCCTCCCCCCCAAACAGCTTACTCACAATATAATTACATTGGGAAAAAGCATGAGCATAAAAGTTATAGCACAGTTTTAATGTTGCTTAAGAGAATACTTGAGATTTGGAGTTTAGCACCTGTTCCAGTCAGTTCAATATTGGCTTCTGCCAGAAATAATCATGACATTGCATCCTAGACAGCTTCCCGTTGTCTGGCACAATTACCTTGTAGATAAAACAGAACTCTAATGCGGTAAATAGAGAAATAAAGAATGTTTGAATAAAGATGCTGCCTTAAGTAGCAGTGATCTGATTACGTAAATATATATTATTTTTTAATGGAAAGACAACCTTTCTTGGCTTCCTCTGCTACGAGTAAATAGAATCGCATTCTTACTAATTTTAGCCAAAGATCATCCAGTTACTGGTTGAGCAAAGTAAATACTCCTAGCTATTTTGAATTGCATTTATCAGAAAAGATGATGATTTTTCTCCACAAGATGTAGATATTCTCTGGGAATGAATAGGTAGGAAAGGAACTAGTTATGGGTACTTTCTTTGCATCAAGCCCCATGCTCACTATTTTGTATACTAATTCATTTACTTCTCAAGCAACCCTGAAAGAAAATTTTCATTTATCACGAATAACAGCAGATCAGAAAGATGTTAAGTAATTTGCCTGATCATGGTATCTTGTAACAAAGACAGTATCTTAATGCCTGAGCATAAAGAGGGAGCAATATCAGTGGCATTTCTAGGAGTGAGCATGTGAGCCAGAATTCAGGAAGAAGCTAACTTAGTCTCTTCTCAACTCTCCAAGATCTATTTTCCTTTCCAAACAAGTTTCTTGTGATAATTCAAGGTTTGTAGCACATCAGGAATATTGAGTAAAAGTAAAATCAGAAACTATATTTCTACTTGTTTTTATATAATATTTCTTCAAGGAAGAAATAGGTTAAAAATTATAAACGATGTTGTTTAGACATAGATTGAGCAGTCTAGCAGTTTTGGGAAAATTCCTTATACATCTAGAATTTAATATTCCTCACTAATAGGAAAATGACACTACCCATATTACTACACAATTGTAAAGATAAAATTAGTTAATATATAGACACAGTTTAGTACACTGTCAAGGCCATCTTAATTATCTTTACACAAGATCCTTATAATTTGGCAATTGATCATATCAAATTTAGCACTTTGTTATATTGTATCTATAATTATTAAAATGCTACATTAGGTTTTTCAACATTATATAATATGTATCTTGAAGACTCTTGAAATCTAAGAAAAGTTCATAGGAACAATGACTGACAGATTGAATTTTGATAATATAAAGTGTTTTAATTGTTAAATTCCTAACAGTGCTGACTAAAAAAGTAGTTTACTGAACTAAATATTTGGCCATGTGCACCAAATATTTATAATTAGCAGGTGAAAGAATTTCAACTAATTCATATGTTAATACAGGGACATTACTAGGCCTGTTAAAAGACTTAAGTGAATTTTATTTACAATTGAATTTGAACTTTGCTAGAACAACATAATGAAATTAGAATTTTTGGAATGTAGCTGTGAGGTGTGAGTGGGTGAGTAAATGTTGATTATAAGTGCTATGGCTACATTTAGAAATCTTCCTGCCTTTTCAAGGTGTTATCATTTACCACAATCTTCAAACTCATTTGAGTACTGATAGGATAGAGATGCTCTCAAACAGAAAAGAAAGTTCTGTTTGAATATATATGCGTATATTTGTAAATCATATACATATATATATCACATATATAAAGTTTTCTTTTCTATTTGGAAATAAATATCTTGTGGTTCTAGGATAGAACCCAGAAAATTTATTTAATTATTCCTTAGATTCTTGACACAAATCCTGAAAAAATATCCTGAGCAATAATATATCTTAATAATCAGGAATCATGCTACATAATTAAACAACTTAAAAGAGCACTTATTGAATTGACTCTCTCCTTTGAACTTCCTATAACTGGTAATATTAATGAAAATGTCATTTTAAGTACCCTTTGAAAATTATCAATCCTCAGAAAATTTAAAAAGGACATTAAATAAAATTATATACACTCAGAAATAGTAGAGTATTTTTATAAATTATAAACTTATATAAATTGTAAGTTTATATCTGTATGTATATATATCTACTGTAATCATTTAGGGATAGCGAATATTCTGATGACAGGATTAGTATTATTGATTTTTCTCAGTATTATTGACTTGATATTACCACTGATTCACTTTACATTCATTTTGATTTTACATATTGCATTAGAACATTGTGCATATTTATTATTGAGTTCACTAATATAATATTTATTATATTAAATCATTTTGTCTCCACCACTCCCTAGATTACAGATTCTTATTACTGAGTTCTGTCATTATTGATTATCATGCTTGCATGGAAACTCCGTTTTTTTCCTGCTGCTGTTTAGCGCCCTTTTTACTACAAGCATATGATTTGTGATACCAACTTTTTTCATTCACTGAATTCAGGAAAGTTGCCCTTGATGATGGATCTCAGACTGTTTTTGTTCTAAGTGCTGTCAATGTGATATCTACTACACTTTACTAGATTAGAAAACAGTTCTTATGAAAATATTGTGCTTTTTCTTAAGATCAGAATTTAGAATAGACTTGACATAGCATGCAGGCAAATAACAGCTGGTGACATATTTAACTAGGAATCATTTGGACCCAATTGAAGATTTTCTTAAATTTAGGAGGTTGGTGGTTTTGCCTCTTGTGATTGCCTTTTGAGATCTTATTAAAAAAAATTGAGGGGGGGGGGACAAAACTTGAGCAGCTATTTAATAAATTGTGAATAAATAAAAGAACAACACTTCAATACCATTTGTTCTATTGGATTCTTTTTCTTTGCTATTTTTATCTTGAAATGGTCTTGCTGTTTGACTAATCACATCTGGAAAAAATGAGATGGAGAAAAAGTGATGTAAGAAATGGGTGTGGATGCACTTAGTATTTAACTGTTTCTATTTTATCTGAGGCTCTTGCCTATTTCTTTTTTAAGGCAATAGTAATTTCTCACATTCAGTCAGTTGGATGGACACTTCAAGAAATGTGATTCACAGGTGTCTTTTCCCACAGAAAGTAGAAAAAGACATATTTAAAGAAGGAAGAACATCAAAGGTATCAGAAACATTAACTTTCTAGATGATTTTATTCATTTAAATTTTACGGAGAGGAGCAATATGGTTCTTGGGCTGTGAGAATTTATTAGAACAGTTTAAAATGGCCTTTAACCTTAGTCACAGTTCAGGAAACTTTGGCCTGGTTTAAAGTACTGTGTATAGTCTTGTGAGTTAACTGAACTCTATCTTCCTTTGGATTGACTGCATCACTCACCAAGCAACTCACCCAACAGAAGGGTTTTCAGTGATTGCAAAATGCACTATTGTATTGAAACCATGTATGTTGAAAACTTTCCCTCCTTCAACAGTAAAAATTGATCACTGTTTCTAACATTGAATATTAGCTTTAAAAAGTTGTCCACACTCCAATAATCTTTTTTTACCTGCACTGACTCACTCTAAAGATTCCTAAAGTTGTCACTGATAACTAGTCAACTAGTTTTATACCTAATTACAGTAAACATTTTTCTGAAATTTAATTTGTAAAAATATTTGACATCATTGGTTACTTTTTCTTCCAATAAGAGTATTTTTGCATCATCTCTGTTTACTTTATAATATTAATTTTCCTTTCACATTTTGATTAAATTTTGTTGTTTATTTTATAGGCTCCCATTATCCTTCTGAAGTTTGTCTTAGACTTTCCTGTCCTACGTTTTTACCTCTCCAATGATTTCCATTATATCCTGTACTTTTTGTATTAATTTTATCAAAATAATATTATTATAATCACACAGGCAAAATGATTATCCATTACTTCATTTTCAAGGATAAATTATATCTTGAGATACTTTTATTGTCTTCACTATATTTTCTATGTTAAATTTGTAAACATTTGTCACTTTTTATACTGCTTTGTATTTTTATTTGTTATATCATAAATACATTTTAATGTTACAAAAACATTTGGACATCTTATTCAAAACCTTTGCATTAAATAATATTTCAAATGTACAGAAAAATATAATGCAGTGAGCCTGGATACCCACTGGTATTGTCATGGTATTTCATCTATACTTATTCTCAGAGGGAAACTGTTTCCTTTGCTGCAATTATTATACCTGTCATCTTTATATCACTTACCACGAGTCAAATTTTGCTTATATTTCTTTCTATATAAAGAAATCTGGCTATTATTGGATTATTTCCACAATGTTCCTTACTGTATTATCCACCCTGACTTGTGATTTCATTATGAAGAAAAACATATCAGTGTTCTCATATGGACATCAGTCACACGAGACTTGCTCTATCTTTCATGCTGCTGAATCCTCAAAGAGAATCTCTACTATATACATAACTATTTATGTTATCAACCATGTAAGATTTATGTAATAATTTTTACAACAGTTAACTCCTCTGATATATATATATATCCTATATCAATTAGCTTATCTGATTTGTATATCAGATAAGTAAGAAATATATGTATCAGATAAGTTAGAAAGAAAAACTCTGGTGTTAATCACTTCTGAAACCATAAAATCCACAAACAGTAATTTTGAAGGCACACAATAAATTACAAAAAGGCAGCTAAGAGTTCTCAAACAGAGAATGAACATGCCATCTATTTTTTTAGAGATTCTATCTTTTTAAAATTGAAATGGCACTCCCAGCTCTCTCTCTCCCTCTATTTTTTTACACTATTGCAATCCCCAAGGTTCTCCTACCACCTTGTCACCCGTGAACTATCATATTAATCTCCTGCGCCCATCCCTCTCCTGTTTTTAACCACCACCCCCAGCTTAGTCTTTAGTTCTGCTGACACTTTGTTAGTTTTAAGTTTCACTTGTTCTTTTGTTTGTTTGATTTCCCTATATAGGTGAGATCATCTCATATTCCTCCTTTTCTTTCTGGCTTATTTCTGCTAGCTCACTTCCATCTAACTCCATCCATCTTATCATAGATGCATCAAATTTGTCTTTTTGATTGCTGAATAATATTCTATCATGTAAATATGCTACAACTTCCCAATCCATTGTTTTGGGGCATTTGGATTGTT
Organism: Uropsilus gracilis; assembly: GCA_004024945.1. Taxonomy (NCBI): domain Eukaryota; kingdom Metazoa; phylum Chordata; class Mammalia; order Eulipotyphla; family Talpidae; genus Uropsilus; species Uropsilus gracilis. The sequence continues at coordinate 5,764 of PVHY01002423.1, forward strand.
TTCATATTCTGGCTATTGCAAATAGTGCTGCAATAAATATACGAGTACAGGTGCCTTTTTGAATGAGTGTTTTTGTAACCTTTTGATGAACACACTATCTTAAAACACTAATAGCTCTACAGTATAAAATATTTCTTTTCATTATAGACTCAATTTGCTTTAACACTTCATCAGCCTTCATCTTTACCCAAGTGAGTATTTATCAAGTTGATTGATAGCCCTTGTCTACATAATATAGCTAGGAAAAATGCCTACCTCCCAAACAATACCTTAGAGACCTTGGTAAAATTCTCTCAATAATCCCTTGGGGGAAAGTGATAAATATAATTTAGAAAATGAAAGATTTTGTGACAAGAATTAGAGGAATGTCTTTGAGCCAATTGCATGGACACCTAGTTCTATTACCTTAGGCAAAGTCTGTCAACAATTCCATTTAAAGGATATAGTGAAAACAAACAAGCAAAGGAACAAGAAAAATTTAAAACTGCCAACAGAACTGAATCACAGATCAAAAGAGGGGGAAGGGAGTAGAAGTGAGAGAGGGAGGGCACAAGATATTAAGATGCTTCATGGGTGATAAGGTGGTGGGAAAACCTCAGGGTAGACAATGATGTGAAAAATATACATATATTTGTATATATATGCACACATGTGCAAAATAAATAAATACATTAAAAAAATCTATTCAAAGATTCACAGCTCATTGATTTGTTTCCTTCAGGTCCAGATTTGATTTTAAATACATACAGTGATCTTAAATACATTTACTAATTCATTTGAGATGAGGATTTAAGAAATAGGACAAAAGTAAAGTATTTTTCCTTTGCAGTATATCTATTCTTTATACATTGGTAACTTTTTCTGTAATTATGTGCTCACGCTTTTTGAGTAACATTTTAGGAGTAATTTTAAGATTGTTGGTTTACTTTGCAAATAATTCTCATCCTTTCTCTGCAGTTCTTTAGTTTATGATAGTTATGGGACTTCACTCATGTCCCATGCTTTCGCTAGTGTTATCTGGTTCTTGCAATTATTATTAATAAAAAAGTAACAGGCGGGGCACAAAAGTTAAGACAATGGTTCATGAGTGTTAAGGTGGTGGGAGAACCCTAGGGTAAATAATGACATAAAATAAAATAAATAAAATTTAAATTTAAATTAAAAAATGAGAAAACAACAAAAAGTAACAGCTCTTCCCTTATTTAATAATATTTATTAAATAGTAGGCACTTTGCAAGCTCTGCCTCAAAACTTTCTCTTATAACTATGTAAGGTTGATATATTTTTTATAACAGTTAACTCATCTGTTATAAAAAGATCTGGAATAATAAGAAATCTGCCAAGCTTTACATAGGTGCTGTTTGGGGAGAACCACCCATAGTTTTGTCTGATTTTAAAGTATATCTGATCTTGAATATTTCCTGAATAGACAATGGAATTCACTTACTCCATTAATGTTCCTATGCTTATACCACATTTAGTGTTGGTAAAATAAAATATTAATTTCATTTTACATCATCAGTAACTTTGATAAGCTCATAGTTTGGCTGAAATAGGGTAGCTTATGTCTTTTTTCAAAGATATATGGAAGTTGAATTTAGAGAGGCCTTTAAAAATAATTTAGCCCAATACAAAGAGAATGTTTTCTTATTTTTTAAAAGCAGTTATTTATTCCTAATATTCCTTGAAATATTCATGAATCATTTGCAGGAAGAAGGCATGGAATGTAACAGTTGCTATTTGATTCTCTCCCCAACCCCATTTTCCACGCCTAAAATTTTAATTCTAATGTTATAAAGTCACAGATATCTTAATTATGCATTTTATTCCTATTGGTTTTTAAAAATTATCTTACTTTTGCGTGTTTCTCTTTAAAATCATGGTTATTTCTGTAGCCCACTCTCTAGTGGTTCTTTTAAGTGGGATCTGTGTGTTTCAAAATTCTTCAGTCTCTGTGTCTGAAATGTCTTGATTTTTGTTATAAGAAATTTGAACTGGCATTAGAAATTCTAGGCTGACCACTATTTTCCATCAACATTTATCATTACTACTTATTAAGAAGTATGTTACCAATTTTCCCTTCCTCATAGGTGACATTTATTTGCTGGGGAAAATTATTCTAGAGGTAACTATTACAACTTTTCTCTTTTCCCTGATATTCTGAAAAGTCACTGCAGCACACTTAGAAGTAGATCTATTTTAGTGACACTTTTTGACATTTGTTTCTCACTTTCTATCTGAGGAGTCATCATTTCAAATTGTGACAAATATTAAATAAATAACTCTGAATATTGCTTTTTTTATTATCTCTTTTCTCAAAATCTAGACCTCCTTTAAGACACATATGTGCACTACTCATTCTGGCTCCCATGTGTCTTGACTTTACAGACAAACTTTAAATAATTATTTTTATTTTTTCTGTATTGCCTTCAGCACATCATTTCGTTTACTAACTTTCTCTTCATTGCTCTAGTTTGCTTTTTGGCCAATGATATTTTTCACTCAATGTTAAAAATATTTTTATTTCTGAGACATCAAATTAGTTTTTTTTTGTGTGTGTGATTCATAGCTACATGCTTTGTCCCAAGAAATGTTTTGTTTTCATAAATATGGTTCATTTTTATCTTTGTTAATATATCAAGTATGACTAGTTTTTAAATAGCCCTTTTAATCTTAATTCCTCCATAATAAATTTCCTACTTGTGAAAAGCATAAATTATCTTTCTTGTCCTTATTTTTTCTTATGTTGTATGAATTTTAGTTCATGGGTTGTTCTAAGTTGTTTTCTTTGTGACCCTTTTTACTGTATCTATATCTATATATCTATCCATTATCTATCATTTATCTATCATCTATAGATATATGTTGCTTCTACTCAGCTTACTTTAGGCATAGGTTTTAGGTTGGTGGTTTGACTGGAAATCTTTGTTCCTCCTCTCACCAAGTTTTCGCTCTACCTTTGAGATAGTGATTTTTGAGACTGATTTTATGTTTTAAATATCCAGATAATATAGACATATGTTCAATATTTTTAAAATAGTCTATTCAACTGGATTATCTTATAAATGGCAATGAAAATACACAAATCTTCTTAGCAGAAGTTTTACAGAGACATTACTTAAAATCATTAGATCAAAAAGGAGTCATAGGAATCTTTTAACTTTATAAAATTAAAGTTCAAATTCAGAAAGACAACATCATACATTCCGTGAGTAGAATATATAAAACTATAGGCCAATTTTCTTCTCTTTTTACTATTATATTTACTTGATTCTCCTTGTAAAAAATGCTTGTTAATTTCCAATGAGAATAAAGACTAACATTATATTGGCAGAAATAGTTATCTCAAAATATCTTCAGTTCTAGGTACACAGTGCCCGGAAGACTGATCTGGCTTATATATACATAGTTTGTCCCACATAAGAGCTAATAATTGAGAGATTAAGAAAATTATAGACCACAGTATTTGCAGTATGGCAATAATCACCCTGAACAGTTACTGTGTTTAGATGGGTTATTATTGCCAGTCCACCAGCAGGCATATGCCTACCCATCTTTCTATTTTAAACATACTCCTTGCCTATTCAGAATCAGGGAGCCCTGATCTAAACTCTCACGATGCCCTTACACAATCACTGAAATTGTGTATCGTCAGGTTAAAGTACAAAGTCTCTGCTAAAATGTACCTTATACATTTTTATCATGAACTCTTTATTACACATTCATTTTTATTATTTAATAGCAAAACAAATTGCTTTTTAGCCAATATACTTTCTATTTTTGGTGAGTAGGGGTATGGGCAAGAAATCATGAAACTTGGTTTTGCAAAGTTAGGCAAGAGGGAAAGGGGCATATTTACATTGATGCAGGTGTCAATGCAGGATGCAGGATGATTGGGAGCTGGACAGAACAGTGGGTGGGTGTTGGTGGTGTATTTTACTGTCTTATTAAGTGTGCAGATATTTCCTTTATTGCCTTTGCTCTACCAAACAATATAAGTTCTGCATCCTCTCCCTACCTCTTTCCTTTGAAGATATAAGCATTAGTGGGATTCAGGATCTTTCTAAAATAGGGTGCTTTAAACTATCATTTAGCTTGAAGGACTTAAAAATTGAGCCTTAAAAATTGACTTAAAAATTGAAGGACTTAAAAATTTGTACCAAGGAGGGGCCCTGTTTCAAGGGGGCAAGTTGAATACTAAGTATTGCAGGAATTATGCAAACCAGACAACAGCAAGAGAAAAAAATAATCGCTTTAATTCAGCTATTCACGTTAATACAACTCTTCAAAGAACTGCCCTGTTTGTTACAGAGCTAATCAACAAAAAGAATTCTATAGTGATGATTTCATCTTTTATGTGTGTATAATTCACAAAAGACCTTGCCATTGCTAATCTGTTCTCTAAATTTCCATTTATTCAGTCCTAATCATACATACAGAGTCCAAAGGCCATTAGCCAAACCTAACAGCAATTTGGGTTTTCTGCCTCCTGGCTACCTTTAGTTTATTATCTTGCAAATAACTAGTCTAAATTCTAAGTATAGATTTGTGTGTGTGTGTGTGCATGCACTAATAGAAATAAATTTCCACTGACATTTAGTAATTCCTCAGAGTCGCCCAGATAACAAGGAGTATAATGTAGAGTGTGTTTTCTCTGTAACTTTAGTCGCACACTGCTATCTGTGTTAGGGCCCATTGTATTTGCTTTTCCATCATCTTGTGCTGGCACTCATTGCAGGACTCAATGAATGTTTTTGTCTACCAGGGCTTGTTATAACAAACTACTGCAGACTGGGTGCTTAACACAAGAAAATATTTGCTCACAGTTCCCAAGGAAGGAAAACCAAGATCAAGGTGATAGCAGATTTGGTTCCTGGAAGTCTCGCTCCATGGCTACCATCTCTCTGAGTCTAACAGGTTCTGGGCTCTGTGTTTCTTCATCCAAAGAGTCTCTTCGTGTGTCTGAACCTCTTCTTAGAAGGACACTAATGAAACTGGATTAGGATTCACCCTACCAATCTCATTTTAACCTAATCACTTCTTTAAAGTCTTATCTCTTATGGTGACAGTACAAGGTACTGTGGTTTAGGACTTTTACATGTAAATCTGCAGGGGGACACAGTTCAGATCCTAAAACCAAACATATTATATTTGTTCAATTGCTTTGTCTCCCACTAAAAATGTGAAGAATTATCATACTTATATTTGTGATCCTATATCTAGCACTTTTGATTCTCGAATGCTCGGAAATGAAGAATATAATTTTATTTTGTGACATTTTAAATTTTTCTCTTGACACAATTGGTTGTAAATGGTGAGTATACAGATTTTACCCCTCAACTAAATTACTCTTATGAAGAAACTAGAGATCTAGCCATATATTTGTGAGTAGCTGAGAGATATACTTTTCTATTTAAAGTGAATGGAGGGAAAATAACTCAAGGAAAGTAATCATGAAATAACTTGCTATATGGTTGTCATTCAATATAAATTCACTTCTATGTCTGATAAAATAGGCATGGCTTTAAAGAGCTAATAGCTAATTTAAAAATAAAATCTGCTCAAGTATTTAGGAATCTTCAGGTATGAAAGGCAGAAAATATAGGTATCTGTGGGAAGGTACTACCAAAGTTCCACAAGGACTAAGATGGACCAGATTTCACTGTGAATTAAAAAAAAATGTCTGTGGGTTTTGGTGATCAAAAGTGATGACTTCACTGAAGACATGAGGTTAGTGTTAGTTCTTTAAGGATAAAGGATATAAAGTAACACAATTTAAATGGTCGGTTCCATAGTATGGAATTCAGTGGTGGCAAGATTATCAGGAGGCAGTTAAAGAAAAACATGCATAGTTTTCAGAATATCAAACTTACAATTATTTTATTTACCAACATCACTTTTAGAAAAGTGTTCTTTCAATTTCGAAAAATGAATTAACATAACAATTTAATGATAACATAACTTTTTACCCTGCAAAAGCCCAAGGCTTCAGTTGATAAATAGCTAATTAGTCATAACAAAATGACTTATCCTTTCGTCTGTCTGGTGTTGTAGTTAAGTTCTGAAATTTAGGTAATGAATCATTAGGTGATGATTCCAGGACCCCAGGGAAGATATATTGATGTCAGAAACCTATTCGAAACTTGTGAGAAAATTTCCATTACCTAAAAAGATGACAATTGACAAGTACATTCTGTCATTTCATCCTACACACATTACTTGATATTACTTAAGCTTTCTTATCTTTTTAGCTCTAGGTGTTGTTTCGAATTCTTCATGATCTTGATGACAGGTTTTATTGTCTTGAATAGAAAAATCAGCTCACACTTTATGTAAGCATCTTGGAAAATACGTATGTATCAGTTGATGTTGGCTTCATTTTCTTTTCTCTTTGACTTGGCATGGTTTACCTTTTTCTCATATTTATCCTAGGAGATATATGTTCCAGCACAGAAAGTAAATTATAAGTACAGAGAGTTCTAAACTCGCTTCCATTTGATGTTGTTTCATAACAGATGATTTTCTTTTTTATTGTTTTTAATAGTCTGAGGTGTGCCTTGGAAGTTAGGGTTTTGCACTCATTTATTGTAAGATTTCCAGATTTTGTTATAGATGATAAAAATTAAGACTATTTTAAAGATTTTACTAAATGTAATTTGCAAACCAATGTAGAAGTGATTAGGGTCAATATGTTTACTGTACATGCTCATATATGAAGAAGCTGAGATTCTTTCCCTCTGCATGCTATTTATTCCATGGAGTATTTTAATCAGTTCCTTCTTTTAACTTCTCTTCTGACTCAACTACTTTTTGGAAAGGGGCTCACCATGATCTTCAGCATCACTTCCTCTCAATGAGTTTGACAAGCAAGAGGCATTAAAAGGAGATAGAAAGGGAGCATCCAAGTCATTTCTTCACTTTTCTTTTTGTTTGAAACAGTATGTCCATCTGCATCCGTGCTTCTTCATGATACCAGCTCCCAACACAAAGGCTCACGGCTTCCTTCAGGTTAGTCTCTGGGTTCCAATAACAACTAGCCCATGAATGGTAGCAACTACTATATTTTTAATCTCAGGATTGCCACTGCTACTTAATAATTGAAGTATTAATTCTTCTACTTGTTAAATCAACACTTGGAAACTCCCAATACATTATCCTATCACATTTCATGTCTTTTTTGTTTTGTTTTGTTTTTTTATATTTCATGTTTTTATTAAACTTTGATCTCATAATTTTGGTTTAAAGTATTGCTTTCAATTCTTCATGGATTTTTCTTTTTAATACCAGGTAAAGAACATCTTGGGTACTGACTCCTGAAGCCTTTCCATAGTTCTGTGCAACTCATTCCTCACCAAGATCCCATTTACCAATTCCTACCTCCTGTTTTGGCACTTTATTCCTGGGCTGTATTTTCTTGTCTAGTGAAGATTTAATTATCATTCTGTTAGTGTCAGTCAGAATAAATAAAAACTTTTAGAGAATTAAAAATCTTTGTGTTGCTTAGTTTCCTTAGCTGCCCAAGTATTTTATTTATAAGAAACTAATCATTTACTCATGTCCTTGGGGTATGAGAGAGTTTAATCAGTGTGTTGGGTATGTTGTAAGGGAGGAAGGAGAAAAGATCTTTTACCAAAGTGCAACAAAATTGCTGGTTTGAACAGAAAAAACAATCTAAAGGCACTATCTTATTTTTTAATATACTACACAAAAATAAAAAGGGGTGTCGGTTTTGGCAAAGAAACTATGCTACAAGTTAAAGTTGGAAAGATATAGTGTGATCGTCACACTTTTAATGATGACCCAATATGCTGTTGTACAGTGGTTTATCTACTCTTTTTTTAAATTTATCTTTTTATTGTTGGGTTGTATAAGCTCCTTATAAATTCAGGATATAAGTCATCAATATATAAATACTTTATGATTTGCAGAAACTTTCTTCCATTCTGTGTTTTTTCAATTTGGTAGTATTTTTAAAATTTTATTTATATATAAATTTCACATCTTTGTAATCCCAGGGATTCACCCCTCCACCTTCCCCGCCATCCCCCCCTCCCCTTTCCTCCTGCCTGAAGTTGTGTGCTTCAGTTTAGTGCTTAGCTTGTTTTGACTTTTCCTTATGGCTTTTGTTTATTTTTTCTCTATATCCCATATATTAGTGAAGCCATTTAATTTCTGTCTTTTTCTTTTTGACTTGTTTCTGCTAATACGATTTCTTCTACGTACATCCATGTTATCATAAAATCATCAAATTTGTCATTTTTAATTGATGAGTAATATTCCATTGTGTGTATATACCACATCTTTTTCGTCCAGTCATCTGTTTTGGAGCATTTAGTTTGATTCCATGTTCTTGCAATTATAAATAGTACTGTAGTAAACATCCGAGCACAGGTTTCCTTTGTACCCACATTGAAGTCTCTTTTGGGTAGATTCCCAAGAGAGCAATTGCTGGGTCAAATGGTAGTTCCATTTTCATTAATTTGAGGGTCCTCCACACAGCTTTCCATAGTGTGGTTGGACCAATTTACCTTCCCACCAGTAGTGTAAGAGTGTTCTTTTCTCTCATGTCCTCACTTGTTGTTGTCCATTCTTTGGATGTGGGCCATTTTTACTGGTGTAAGATGGTATCTTATTGTGGTTTTGATTTGCATTTCCCTTATTGCTAGCGATGTGGAGCAATTTTTCTTGTGCCTGTTGGTCATTTGTATTTCCTCTTTGGAGAAATATTTTTTAGTTCTCCCCATTTTTTGATTGGGCTTCTTGCTTTGCTTTTGTTCAGTTGTGCGAGTTCCTGGTGGTTCTTCGTTATTAAATCCTTATCACTCTTGTGGAGGGCAATAATTTTTTCCCATTCGGTTGGGCATCTTTTAGTTTTTTCTGTTGTCTCTTTTGCTGTACAGAAGCTTTTTAGTTTGATGTAGTCCCATCTGTTTATGTTTTCTTTCATTTTTTTTGCCATATGTAGGTGTTTCCAGAAAGGGATTTCTGAATTGTAATTAGTGGAGGGTTTTGCCCAAGTTTTCCTCTATGTATGTTGTTACAGTTTCAGGTCTGACATCTAAGTCTTTTATCCATTTTGAATTTTTTTTGTACATAGTGTGAGGGAGTTGTCTTGGTCCATTTTTTTTTTAATGTCCTATTTTCAGGCCTGACTTTCACATGGACTCTCCCAGACACAAGTCAAACTCAGCAAAACAAACTCCAACACAGAGTTAAGATCTCCAACCTCCTTAGCGTCCTTTAACAGACACACACTCCTAGCCTGGGCAAGTCTAAGGCTGCAGGTCCCAGGCCTTGGCCACATGGCCAACCTCACATGGCTCACATCTTCATCCCACAAATGGCAGAATCAGAATTAGAATCTCTATCTACTCTTTTAATGATAATAATGGATTAAACCATGTATTGCCAAAACATAATTCTAATACTATAGATCAGCAGATTTAGAATGTGCTCAGAATCATGAACCATGTTCATGATTTCTTACAGTGATTTGTTACGTCCTTCAAGGGATAATGGGAATATATTCTGCTTCTGAGAGCAGAGGTGTTTTTACTACATGTATCTTGAATATGACACATTGGACTCATTTTCATTTCACACACATATGTATATATAATTGCAAGACATTAGTGAAGAAAAATCATGAAAGAAGAGATGCTAGTTTGCTAGAACTGCCAAACCAATGTACCACAAAGAGGGAAGCAGAAATTTGTTTTCTGGCAGTTCTGGAAGATAGATACCGAAGGTGAATATGTCAGCAAGTTTGATTTCTCTGGAGAGCCCTGAGGGAAGACTCTATTCTAGATCTCTTTGCTTGGTTTGAAGATGGAGAGTTTGCCCCATGTCATCACATGGTCATTCCTAATTGTGTGTCATGTCCAAATTTCATGTGTTTAAATCTCATAAGGACACCAGGTATATCAGGTTAGAGTTCACACTAGAAAGCTCATTTTAACTTAATTATCTTTTTAAAGATTCTATCTCTAAAACAAGGTCACAATCTGAGGTATACTGGGTCTCAGTTACGAATTCAATAGATGAATTCTGTGGGGCATGAAGGCAGAGTTCATCCCCTAGTACCTATATTCTTCATTTCCCTTCATAACAGTTCCTAAGAGGAATGCGTTTTCCAGATACTCCAGAAATATTTGAAAACAGTAACTGAAGAACTCTTTAACAATAAAAGTTTGTTGTTCTGAATACTTTATAAAGAAAAAGTTTTCTAAGTTAAGTCAAAACAAAAAACATTGGAATACTTTGGGCATTTGAACCAGGCCAGACCACAGAAGCTAATTTAGGTTTGAGGACAGGATGGAAGTATCACTAGGATTAAAGATTATTTCCTCTTTGGTTTACAACCAACCCAGAAGCATAGAATCAAGTCAGGGCTACAAATACATGGACATGGTTCTCTGTCAACTCCCAGTTGCTCCCCAAAATATGCAAAATGTAGAATGAAACTTTTTGGAAGATTCAGAAAAACATAGAAATATAGCTTATTTGTACTCTTTTTAACCTAAGATTTTGGTGATGGATGAGAATGATGGAGATGTAGAACTATAATATTCAAGAATCAACCCAATTTCCAATAGGAAATTCTTGCTGAACCACAATTACATATTTCCAAGTTTTGTTTCTTACAGGGTCATTAAGTCTCCTTGAGGTTTTAGAGAACATATTCTATAAACATTTTCTAGTGAGGTCTTAATTTCAGCATGAGATATGTGAATGCTCATAAAGTATTGTGAGTACTTTATAAACTGCTAAGAACTATGTAACTCATCTATCGGAATATTATAAATAAATAAGCTATAACTTTCATTTGTAAAGTATATATACTTTGAGTTCTCTGTCCCAGGTACTCTGTTAAGGACTATGGATACAGAAACCAAAAAGTTTTGATATTTTTGGCTGGGAATGTATAATATAGCAACTTTTATAACGTTATAACTTTTTATAATGTTAACTTTATCAAAACTATATACTTATTGCTATAAACGGTTGCAGAAGAGGGTCAGTAACCCTACATTTGGCTATAGTTTAGCTGGTTGACTTCTGTAACTCTACAATGAGAAAATGAAATATATTTAGTGGAATCATGCCAGACATTTCTTTGTAGACTGTATCTAGAGTATTAGAGTGTTCACTATGCATGTCCCTCCAAACTCAGAAATAGTATATGATTTTTGCCATTTCCTCCATTCCTTTTAATGGCTATAGATTCTGAAACTTTTCAGTCTGCTTTGATCAAAGGATTTGGCAATTTATATGGCTAGTCTTTTGAAGATATGCTAAAAGCCCTAGGTCTTTGCCAGCTGGAGAATGTAGGGAAGGGAACCAGGAATCCAACTCTACAGCTCGTTCCACAATGGAACCATGCTCTCTGGTCTGTAGTTGCCAAGGCTCAGCATGTACTCTTTACTCATGATTAGAAAACTATGACTGTTACTGTAAGGCTGTTATCTTTTTACAAAGTTAGATACACTTACCTTTGTATGTGAGAAAGGAACAAAAGATGAAAGAATTGTCTGAATCTTTATGACCCAAGCTTTGTCCTATCACATTCAGGCCTTTGTTTTAATAATTTTTCCTTTGAGATCTCATCAGTTCTATACATTTTCTGTCTGGAAAATTAGCTACAGCTGCAAAAAAAATGCAACAATGTCATTAGCCATTCTTCCCATTCAGCAAATAAAAACTAAAGAAGATAGTTGTAATTTCACAAGGATTTGAGGATGAATTAGTCTGAAAAAAAAAAAGAATTGTGTGGGCTGTGAACTCTCTATGGCCATAAATCATTGTACAAACAGTACATCAAGGACCACTGAAATTGGAAAGTTTAGGGTGAGTGTAACTCTTATCCAAGCCTTGAGTTTGGTGATCATCTGCTACCTTGTGTAGCCTGAACTGTACATTGTGTGCTTGATGAGAAAAGGAAAGTTCTTGCCGTTTTTCTCCTTCCCCATATGCTCTGGGGGGAACTAAACTTCAGTTAAAAAACCTCATCAAAAATACTAAGAGTTCAAGAGGTCACCTTTTTGAAAGACCAAAAAAGCAATAATCTGTTTTACTGCTCTCATTTGGACCAGAAGTTTCTGTAGTAGTTTTTTGAGTCTTAAGATAGATGCCTGGTAAGAACTATAGGTGAAGTTGATGTAAAGAAAACTATTTCAGTATACTGCATTTTGTTACATTTGAATTAAATCTCCACTTCTCACATGGGCCACTGTTAGATTAAAATTACTCTCATATCCCTAATAATCACAAATAAATTCATCTGGGGGAGCAAGGAGCTACATTTGAGAACTGGTTCAGTCTCATGCAAAACAGTTTATTCAACATTTTCAAGTATTAATTCAACAGCAAGAAATGTACATATAAATAAAAAAAATAAATGATAAAAAATAAAAAAAAAAGAAATTTCCTGATAAACACCTATAGCTTCACTCAATTATGTAGGCACCCACCCCTCCTATCTTGAGCCCCTCCTAGCTTCCCTGTGATGCCTTCTGTGGACAGCACTGCCCTTATGTAACCACCTTTAGAGTTTTCTAGCTGAAGGAGGGATCCACCAATTTCAAGTTCCCCTTTTCACTGATAGCTGCTTGTTTTTCTGTTTGGCTTTCTTGTCTGTTTCTGACCCATCCTTTCCTCCTCTACTCTTGGTTGAGTAGGTCTGAATTTTGCGTGTTTGCTTGATCTCAATGCCCTTAGTTTCCTAATCTTTGTTCTTGTGAATCTAGTTTCCTGGAATTCCTCCAAAATCAATTGCCTCAGGCTATTCTGATGTGACAACAGTTAGTTGTCTGAACTTGAAAAGGTCTTTTAAGCTCTATGGTTGCAATTTTCTTACTGAAAAGTAAGAAACTCCAGTGGTAGTCAAGACCTTTCATCTTGATATGTCACTGGGGTTAGTTCCTAATTGTTGATGTACAAAGTCATCATTTGGGATTGTGGTTATTGTAGCTTTGAATAAGTGCATACTGCTTCATGAATAACTAAGATTTAAATAAACTTTTGCTTTTGCTAAAAAAGATAATTTTTAGTAATTATCTTTAGATAATTAATTTAGAAAGTAATTCCAAGGTAGTGTTTTTGTAAAAAAACAAAATCATTTTCTATCAGTGTACCTTTATAATTAATTAATTTTTTCTTATATTCTAGTTGATGACTATTTCACCTAAAAATGTATGGTGGCATTAATTATAGCATATGCAACTTATTGTAATCTAAATACCCATCCAGCATTGCATAGATTCAAAAGAAATGTAAATTTTTGAATTTTTTTGATCCACTAATATATGCCAAGGTCTTTTCTAAATACTCTTCATATATCAATTATTTTTATTCCTCAAATCCCCTATGACAGATACTATGGTGAATTCTATTCTATAGATGACTCAAAAGCAGAGGATAAGTAATTGGTCAAGAAAATATAGCTAGAGCAGATGAACCAATATTTGTAAACAACATAATCTGATTTCAGAGCCTGTGCTTATAAACTTCATTATTTGCACCTTCATGACCAGTTCTAAGAAATTAATTGAAAAGAGTTTACTGAAGTAGAGTTTTTTAAAAAGCAAGTAAGATTTATATTTATAAATCAAAATAAAACTTCTCTCTCCCCAGCCTTCGTACTCTAAAAAGTGCCACACAGAATAAAAGATTTTTATCTTCTCATTCCTCTTTTTTCTTTCCCCACCAAATACAGCTCCAGCTGTCTTCTTCTTATCTCCCAAATATGTTCTATTTCTCCCTAAAAGGTATATCTTTCTTGTATGAATTGTTTCAATTCCTTAGTGTGTTCAATACAATGTCTCTAAGTGCTACTAAGTATAGATACATATGAAGAGATTCCAAGAAAGAGCTTTCAGAATTCATTTTACAACAAATTTGAAGAATCATGCTACCTTAATATTTACTATCCCTTTATATATCTATACAACTTGACATGTCCTATATGAAATTCAACCATTGGTCACTTAAATGTTATGGCCTTCCCCACGTAAGATTTCAGTCAATACATTTTCTCTAGACAAGTTCTTTTTTTTTTTTTTCTGAAAGATTATAGTAACATTTCAAAAAACATCTGCTTTGAAAAAAAGAAAGGTTTCATTTGATGATAAATACGTACATTTCTGATTTCTGTTTTATTAATTTACAGAATGAACTGAACATTTCTGCTATTCAGGAGGAAAGACAACAGGATAAAAAGCAAATGAATGGCTTTAGACAGAAAGAAATTTCACACTGAACTTCAGAGCTGTGGAATGTCACCATTTCAAGAAAGTCACATTTGAAATTTGACTGTCAGTGGAAAGCAGCATTCTTCAAATGATTTGAAGTAAAATTTTAAGTGAGAAGTTAGTAAGTTCCTGAAATTTATGAGCTATAACTTATGATCTTAAAATGTAAATCTTAGTTGTTGATTTAATTATTTTGGGGTTTTACAGAATGAATTAATCAGCACCTGTTCCCTTGTGAGTTTGTGAGCTCATCTTTGTTAGTAGCAGGAAAAAGTGGTGAGTCAAGCTCATTACCATTGGTGCCAGACAATTTCTTCTATCCCAGACAAGAATTTAACTCAGATTAGTTTGGATTCAAACAGTTAAATGATAGCATTTAGATAGTCATTCTGCATCATGGATGTTGAAAACAAAGCTTTATTGTCCAAAGATGGAACGCCTACTAATTTTTTTTTCTCATTGCATAGTCAATGAACTTACAAAGCCATAAAATACTGGGAATAAACTATCATGAGGCAAGAAAAATTTCCAGCTCCAGGGGAAAAGATAATTGGTAGATTGGAAAAATAAATTTGAAAAGTTAAATACCATTAGAATAATACAGGTCAGGGTTATTTCACAGTTCCAGAAATAAAGTTTCTTATTTGCTAAGAATAAAAAAGAAAAAAAAATAGTAAAATTAGATGCCAAATCTCAAGTGCTTGCACATACATATTTTGTTCTTTAGAGATTTCCCAAGATTTTCACTCAAAAAACTAGTTCTTAGTTTATATACAATCTTAGTAAATTTGATCATCATATCTTCTTCCAATCATTAGATTAAAAACAACTAGTTAGCAAGAGGTTTAATACATCTTTTACGTATGTATTTATTTGAAAAGACATCATTTTATTTTTTAAATTTATTTATATATAAGTTTCACATCATTGTAAACCCAGGAATTCACCCCTCCCCCACATTCCCCACCACTCCCCCCTATCCCCCTTTCCCCTCTGCCAGAAGCTGTGTGCTTTAGTTTGGTGCTTAGCTTGTTTTGACTTTTCCTGATGGCTTTTGTTTATTTTTCCCCTATACCCCATATATTAGTGAAACCATTTGGTTTCTGTTGAAAAGACATCATTTAAAAATTGTTTCATTTTTTATATTATTTTAGTTAAATTATTAGTGCTCTCAAAGATTATACTCTCCACAATACTCTTTCACAAATTTCATTTGAGCCAAAAATGCAGTAATCCTCACCAAGCAAAATATAGTTTAGAATCAAGTATATGGCAGCTATAGCTTACTTGTTAGAACCAGAAACAATTTGAGTACATCCTGAAACAGTTTTAAATCTTAGATTTAAAATTTAGATTTAAACTCAGGTTTAAATTTAAAATCTTAGATTTAAAACTAAGCACACTTTTGCCAAATTCCAAGATAGTATTTTCCGAAAAGTACCCTAAAAACAAACAAATGAGGGGAAGGTCTAGGATGAAATTTCTCAGTGCTAGTTGGGTAATAAAAAGATTCAGGTGTTCTGTCTTACTCTTCATGTTGAGGAAGAGTGACATCAGCTAGGAGAACAATCAGTCAGGGGAACATTCAAATGGGTGGTCCTGCACTGTTAGTTGCTTCCGGGTTTGGCTCTTTGACCCTTTCTGTTTCATCCTAGGAAAGAGTTACTTCTGAGAAGACATAGCTATGATTTTTTTTTCCACCAAAGATGACTCATTCTCTTATAACTGGGAAAGGCAGAGAATTCTAGCAATATTGACTCTTTGGTCAGACAATAGTAACTGTTGTGTTCAAGGGAGGTTGATGAACAATCATTTCCAGCATTGTCTCTCTGAAATTTTTGACATTTATTTCTCTCAAAGGACTTTGGGCTTCAGAAGCTCAACAGCTGTATGATTCTGTCTTGATCGTCTCAATTAACAATTATGATGGACTCGGCTCAACTCGACTGTAGCACTGCTGATGTCCAATATTGTTTAAACTTATACCTCTGAAAGAAGTTATACTGCAAACTATATTGAAGCGACCACCTTTCTCTATATCACATGTAATGAATCCTGAACATCTGCTTTTTAAAAAATATCTTCCAATGTTTTAAATTGTTGTACTTTTTAATGGGGTAATGCTCATATACAACATAGTATGTGATTTATAGGTATAGATTCTCACCTCTGTAAAAATGTGTGTGCATGTGTGTGTGTGTATGTTTCATACCACACTCACCACCAAAATCCCAATAATCTTCCACTAGAGACCATTGGGACCTCTCCCCCATTAAGTCCCCACCTCCATCATCACCTCTGGTAGCTCTGCTTGAACAATCCTATTTTTTTGGTTTTATTGGTTTAGTTGTATCTGGTCTGTTCTTCTGTTTATTTCTTTATATTCCATATATAAGTGAAAGCATTCAGTATTTGCCTTAATTCTTCCAATTTATTTCATTTAGGTCTATACACCATAACTTGGTACTTACTACTATAAAACACAAGAGTTGATTTTTATTTTTTTATATTTTTATTGTACTTATTAAAGCAATGTTGGCTTTCAACATTGTATGTGCTTTAAAGGTACAGGTTCACCCCTTTACAAATGTATGTTATCAAACACAACTACCATCAAAGTCCCAGTAATTCTCTACCATCAGGCCCCACAAGCCCTTGCTTACATCTCTTCTTTCCTTTTCTGGTTGCCTCAATTCTGCAATCCAATTTCAAGATTTTTATAGTCTGTTTTTGTATTTTTTTTGCTTTGTAAAATTAACTTCTATGTCACTGACTCAATTTAATTAGTTTCCATTCATTGGAATATGAATATTATGCTCTATTTTTCCTTGTCTGAGAAATTCATTAATTTTTTGGAAATATTCATTCAAAATGCAAAAGAAAATTGCCTGATTATCTTTTATATAAAATGTTAAATACCCAGTTTTTTAATATCTAATTTTAATATGAATTAGGGGGAATGCTTATAATGTTTTCACTTGGTATTACTCTTATAGTAATAGCTATAAAAATAAAAAGTATATTTATGTCACACTTGGGTATTTATTTCTGTTTGCTAATGCAGATTAAAAGTCTAAAGAAATTTTTTAGCTAATTTGCACTCATAATTGACAATAAGAATAGTATAATATATTTTATTAGAAATTGTTTTCTCTTATATTTTCTCAAGAGAATATTCTATAGTTTTGTGCTAGCATATTTAGAGCCAGGTTTATTTCTAAAATAATACAGTTCTACTTCATAATACATATGGGTGGGTAGATGAAATTTAATAAAAAATAAAATTTGTGGAAAAATACATTATAAAATATGCTTGTAACAAAAACATATTTTTAATTTAGTCACTGTGTTAATTGAATTTATTATTTACTGTTTTACAGGGGCACGTTTTATTTACAAGACGTGTTTAGAATGGATAACAAAATACTGAAATTCTTTGAAGGCAAAAAAATGTTTTTTATTTCTCTGGAATTTAATATCAAGAATACTACTTAATAGATTATATTAGCCTTGTAAAACAGTTATATTTTCAATGTATGTAATTGCCAGAGTAAGCACATGTTTTAAAAAATATTTATTACATGTCAGACATAGTATTTTATCTTAGCAGAATAAAAATGAATAAGGATAGTCAATGTTTAAACTGTTCAAAATGCTTAAAATATTAAAAAAAAATGGTCTGTTTTCCAAACCACTCTATCAAACAATCATATTCTGATAGATAAACAGGATAAGAATTGCATAAACAAAAAAGAAACTATAAACTCAATTCACTTATAAATAAACAAATTATAAATCATAATTATGGAGATAAAAATCATTAACCACTGATATATTGAATGGGCCAAGAGAGTTTATCCCAAAATATGGAAGCATGGTTCAACATTATTAAGTTTTACTACAACTTACTGCCTTGTGTTAAAGAAGAAAGAATATATTGAGATAAAATAGTATTGGAATAGGGGGTGTATGTTTTGATCTAAGAATGAAATTGAATAAATAATTATCTAAAATTTGTGATGGTAAACAACACTGGTACCACATTCAAAATACATAAAGACAAAGACAGATTTGTTTGCTGAAAATTTAAAAACCAAAGAAAGTATAGAAAAAGATACCATAAACAGAATTAAAAGTTAGCTTATAAACTTTTGCTTCTGCATCAAATAAACACCCCTTTATCTTCCAATGGACTCAGTGATAAAACTTAGAGTGCACAATCAGCTATGTGAGAACACTAAGAAATAAATAACCTGATTGACTGGGGGAGGATAGCTGGGTCTAGAGTAACAGTTGTCTGGCTAGGAGTTTGCCTTCTCTGGCATGCCCCAATCAGTTTCAGAATTGCGGAGAAGTCAGAAATAATGGCAAAACTCTCTAGTTTTAGTTCAAGAAACAGAGATAGGTCATGGACAAAATCAATTCCTTGAGAATGTGCACTGAGATTCTGTTTCTGTCCTGTTTGTTAACTGAGAGCCACTCTTCAGGCCTTGCAGAGAGACTCCTGCATTGTTAAAGCAGCAGTTATTCAACAAGTGTCCTTCTTGCTGCAAACCTCTCTTACTTCCATTTCTTTCACCTAGAGAAAACTCTGCTTTTAAGGTGAGTGGCATGATTCAATTAGACCCACCTGGATCTCTAGTACACTTCCTTTAACTACTTAAACATCATCCCTTTAACGAGTAAAAAATATTTTAAACTTTCCTTTGAGTATTTTAGCATAAAATCTATAGACAATGAAATGTGTCTTTATGTATTACATTAGATATATTTTGATAAATGCTTATCAATTTATATGCAGAATATTATATCACCCTAGGAAGTTCTCTTGTATCCCTTTTCAGTGAAAATTCACCCTTTACCTCTCAAAGACAAATGCTATTCTCATTTTTTTTTTATCATAAAGTAGTTTGGCCTATTTTTAGATGAGCTCATACAGTGTGTTTTTGTGTGTGTGTGTGTGTGTCAGACTTTTTCGCTGTAGAATGTTTTGTGATTCATCCACATTGTTGAGTATTAATAGTCTGTTCCTCTTTTTTTTATTGACATAGCCCATTAACAAATTCATTATTATGGCAAGCATGTTAGTACACAATATACCATTTATTTATTCACTCTTGTATTGGCAAACAAATGGGCCATTTCTATTTTTAGTTACTATTACTAAAGTTAAAAATATTCTTATACAAGTCTTTTTGAGAACATCTGTTTTGATTTCTTTGGGTAAATATCTAGAAGGTAGAATGACTGGATCATAAATGTAAGTTTACTTTTGCAATAAACTGCCAGACCACTTCCAAAGTGGTATCTCCTTGTGGTTTTCACAAGCTTTTAAACTAAGTTATGCTCGGTGTTTATATCAGCCCATCCAATTAAATATCATTTCTTTCAGTAGAATAGTTGAATAAAAATAGAAAATTAATCCTCCAGTTTAATATCCAAAGATATTAGTTTCTCTTTCTCTAAATTTAACATTTAAAGTAATTTCTCTTAATTGTTCTTTCTATTTTATTTTAGTTTTGTATTCTACCAAGGGTATTTTATTTCATTAATAGACAACAGATTTTTAAGTACCTAGCAAAGTCTAGAAAGTTCCTAAACTTTATGGTTAATTAGCTAAATAAGTCATAACCCCTTCTCCAATGATCTTAACAGCAGAGAGATGTGTAAACAGTTAGTATAAGTATACGGAGACTATTTTATTATTTACAAGTGTAATAGAAAGAACAAGAGGCAGGAAGGGCAGTGATTTAATTGGTGAAATGGTAGAAGGGTCATAAAAATCATAGAGAAAGAAATGTTCACATTTAACTTTTCACATAGGAGTTTAAGAAGAAGCAAATGGTTGTTTGAATGCAAAACTGAGTGTGAAGTCCTTACTATGACTGAGGATCTCTCAAACACAGTACTTATAACAAGTGATATATGTTACTTACCTACAGGAAACCTCAAAATAAATGCAATGGAGAAAAGAGTTTTTCAAATAAAAAAGAACAACTTCTTTGGAGATAGTGAGTTGTGACAGGAAGAATTAGCAATGAAAAGGGTGACTGGAATTTCTAATGAGAACATTGCTAGATAAAAATCAAATGATTCCATACATGTATGGAGTATAAAGAAATGAAACAAAGGGTCAGTAAAAGCCAAACCAAAAACAAACTTTAGAGGTATGACTACAAATTTGAGGCTACCAAAGGGAAAAGTGTTTAATCATTCATTACTATTATGTTATTTGTCTTTCTATTTCTAATTTCTCTGCTTCCTCTCCTTAGCTATTCCATACCTATGAACCCCCATTAAGTTCTTAGTCCTCCATGATCTGTTGGCCGCCAGACACAAGGTACGAGAAATGAATTGACGAGAAGAGATTGCCCAGTCACAGTCGGGGGGTTAGATGGAAGTATGAACCATGAGACAACTTTATTAACAAAATAAAGGGGTATTTATAGGGACACAGGGTGAGGGCCTGTTGAATTTTGAAGAAGACAAACAAACCTGAGAGACAATTAACATTCTAAAGTCTAAAAGTAATAGAGGAAGGGGGAGTGTAGGCAGGTGGTCGCTATCTCTGACTAAGAAAGTCAGCGGCACCAGTGCGGTCTCAGAAGGTCATTTTAGTAAATTAGTACCAAGTTTTCTAGGGATGGTTAACGAGAGAGGTTTTCCTTATCTCATCTGGAATGACCCTTCTGGTTTGCAAATGGCGCACAGCAACGATCTTTTAAAAATTCTGCATTTCTATGACAAGTGGAGAGAGACTATTGCATATAGGATTGTTTTGGACGTAATGGTTTACATGTATTGCTCTTCTATGACATTGTTTAGTATATTATACACTATGACTTTAATTTCATTCCTTTCTCTCTTCCCCAGAATTATCCCATAGATTATTAGATTTTTTTCCCCCTAAACTTTATAAACCTGGACTCTACTACAAGAAAAGTTTAAGTGTTTAAGCATTGTAGTTCAGTAAAGCTACCCTCCTTTCTCTTTTTTTTCTGCCATGTTCTCCAGATTTTTCATTCTCTTCCATCTTAATTCCTTTGCATTACTTTCTGTTGTCTATCTTATATCTTATATCAATTTATACATTCAGCTAAATCAGATTATGCATATTATTTAAATCTTCACCTTTTCTAGGCAGAAGAGCCAGATTGAATAAGCACAACATGGTTTAATGATTGACTCTGATAAAAGATTTTGGAATATTTCTCTGGGTTCCTGTTTGAGCAAGACAGATTTTTCAAATATTTCCTGAATAATAGAACTTTTGGTCAATCACATGCTTCATGCAATTGTTTAATTGTATGTGGATAGCCAGGCCTGGTGGTGCCTGCCTGTAAACAGCAGCCTAGATAGCCATGGCAGGGACCAGGGGTTGTGGTTTGAGTCCAGTTTGGGGCAAGATAGCAAGACCTAGTTCCAAAAAAATCACTGGGTGTGGTGGCGCGTGCCTGTAATCCCAGCTACCTGGCATGCTGAGGCTGGGACTTGCTTGAATCCGTGGTACCCTGGGCAACATGAGCCTGTGGTTCCATGGGCAAAAATACAGAGAGCTAGTCTCAAAAAAAAAAATTGTATGTGGATGGTCAGTTCCAAAGTTAAACATTCTTTGGGTTAAAATGAATGAGCTGGGAAACAGCACTTGCAAAATAGTTGTGTCTTCTAATTTCTAGTGTGGGAAACACAAAGTAGGTATGGTTAGTATATTATCTTAATAATGGAAGGTAAGAGGAATCTTTATGAGACATCAGAAAATATTGTTCTAGATTTTTCTATAAAACTGATCAAGCCTAAGATTCACATTGCAAAACCATTGCTTGATTTCCACCAAATATCTATAGGTACAGTTATACAAAATTCCTCATACAAATTGGGGAATTTTAAGTTTTTTCAAAGCATATGAAGCCCTAACTAGTTATTTCAAGGAAACACATATATATACATATATATGTGTGTGTGTGTGTGTGTGTGTGTGCACGTGTGTGTGTGTGATTATGTATATAATCACATTGTGGCCTCTAGTGTAAGGATATCCAACACAAAGTATTGTGTTTTTGACTATGTTTCTTACCGTTTAGTTCCCTCAGTTTAGTCTTCCTTTAAAAGAGGGTGAAAATATAAGATCCAGTATTATAAGTTGTTGGGAAGGTCAAAATAATGTTTCTAAAACTATGTCTCATGTATGAAAAACTCTGAAAAATACTTATTAAATAAAAAAAAAACTCAGAGTAAATTAACTTACCAGATTTTTTTTCTTTGAGTTCAAGGGTTCAAGTATAAAAGGTCATGACAATGATCCTTCTTGATGCAAATTTCTGATCACTATAGTTATATTGATCTGTTGGCAATTCTAAAAGGAGTCTATGTTTTAATCATAGGAGACTAGTCTGGGATTCTGACTCTATTTGCCATACGTGTGCCAAGGTCAACAAAAATACAGGAACTCTCAAATCTGAGACTTAACATTTCTCTCCATACCTCCTTTTTTCAAGGAAGAGGGGAAAGAGGAGGAGAAAACATTAAAAAAGGAGAGGCAGAACAAAGTAGCATGGATTGGAGGAGAGAATAAAGGTTGATAGGTATATATGATTTGCAGAGTAAAGAATTAAAGTTTTCCAGACATAACTAGCACACTTCTTCAAGTTACTCCACCCATCACAATTATGCTGAGGCTGTTATTCAACTTAATGAAAAATGGGTGGCTGTATGAATACACATGTCTATTTGCCAAGAATTTGTTTATGAAATACTTACCTACCACTTTAAGCCTGTTCATTTTTCTCTGGGGATTCTAAAACTTTACCAGGATTTGGATGGGGAATCATAAATAATATACAAAAATAAAAGTGAAAGTGACATGCTGGTCACAGTATATATGCACATATACTGCATATTATACTCATATACAGTATAAGGCTAAAGGGAAATATCCAAATTTCACAAGTTTGAAGCATTAGGAAAAATTAAAATGAAATTTAATGGAATTTTTCTTCTGATGATGCATTGCTTTAATTTGAGGAAAATGTATTTGTTTTTGCACTTATTGAGATTTATTTCTTTATTGCAGATTAGATATTGACTTTAAGTTAGGAGTTATACTACTGAAATGGTACAATTTAATTATATCTTCCAATTTTCTTAAAACTTAGTAACAGCACACCAAAAATCAAAAAAACTCTTGCAATGTACTTAATTCTTATATATAAAAATATACAAGTAACTTCCTTGGAATATTAGACTAAGATTATGTTAAGTTACTCTGAAAGTGTTTCTTTCCTTTGATGTATCTATCACAAGCTCAAATTGTTCAAAAACAGTTACCTTCCATACTTGAAAACACAAAATAATTTTAGATTTGTACTTCCAAAACAAAATTAAAGATCCATGAGCAGTACTAATAATGAGAATCAGGAATAAAATAAAGTTTAGGGAAAACAAAATTAGATATCATCTTAAAGTAACAATGAAAACAATAATTTTGATTACTATCCAATAAATACTCAAAAAGTAATGATCTCCAAATTGAATCTTTCTGGCCAGTCCCACCAGGATTTACTAACTAACCTAATAATAATTTCAGTTTCACTCTAAAATAGAACCTTAAACCAGTCGCTCAGAAGTTTATTGGCCACTGCTCCAGAGGTAATCTGCATAATAGTCCTGTGACTTTATGTGAAGGTCATTTTCCCTGAAATAATCTTCCTTCTCCTTTGCTAATAACCATGTCCTGACCAACTCAGCTTGACACTGTCTCTAACTTAGAATTCTCAATACATTTTTATTGGTTCTAGAAATATGATAAAAAATGGCAGAGTGATGTTATGGATTCCTCAGGTATTCAGCAGTATTCATAGTAAAATAGTCTGTGGAATAAATGAAGCATTGGCAAAAATCTCTTAGCAACTCAGAAATTTGAATCAAGAGGCAAGCAGTTAGCTATGCAGTCCATAAACAGAAATGACATTTCAATTAGAGGGCCTGAGTTAATTTAGCTAGCTCCAGGCACCACCTAAACGTTATGCATTTCATTGGCATTTTTAAGCCCGCAGACTTGACCATTGTAATAGCTAGCAATAAGAAGATGTTATTTTTTAACTATATGGTTTCTCTGTTCATGTGGAAATATTTTCTTTCCCAATCTCTTGTAATTTATGAGCTCCTCAAGATTTTTTTTTCCTGTGATCTTTATGTCACAATAAAATTAGAGCCACAAGTGTGGGTGGTGATGTAACAAACAGGAAAGAAATACTGATGAAACAATTTAATCTCTGAAAATCTGAAAAGATTTCTTAAGATGCTTTCTCTCTATTCTCTGAGCTAGAAAACTCATGGTATTCTCTAATTTTATCTGACTGTGTGTGTGTGTGTGTACAAAAACAAGCATGCAGGCATGTGTAATGTAAAAATATGGGCAACCCTGTAACCTTTCATGGAGAGTTATATATTAATATATTAATATTTCCCTTGTCAAAAAGAATTCTATCAGTTTTTAATCAGAGGTGTTTATAGAAAATCTATTAGATACTAAGTTCTTTGTTAGGCAAATAAATAAATAGATAAATAAATAAAGAGAATCTTTCCTGCGTTCATGAAACTTACAGTCTAAATAAAGAAAACTCTATAGTGTGCAGTGAGTCAGATGACTTTACTTTCTCCACATTTCCATCAGTCTGGTCCAATGTCCAGAGCTTAACAATGTCCTTAAACAAAGCATGCAAGTAAGAGCATGGGTGGATGATATCAGAACAAAGGGAAGGAAAGATACTATTCCAGATTAAGACTCAGGAATAGAGTGAAGTCTGAAGGTCTTTCTCCCTAATATTCTCTATAAAAGAAATCCTAGTGATTTCTCCAACCTAAGGT
Organism: Uropsilus gracilis; assembly: GCA_004024945.1. Classification (NCBI taxonomy): domain Eukaryota; kingdom Metazoa; phylum Chordata; class Mammalia; order Eulipotyphla; family Talpidae; genus Uropsilus; species Uropsilus gracilis. The sequence goes on from PVHY01002423.1 coordinate 30,879, forward strand.
GTATCTTAGGGAAAACAATATCCAATTCACAACTGTCCCAAACCCCAAACTCTCAGAGAAGTGATACCTGACTATGGGGAAAAAAGAGAAGAGGGGGCATTTTAAGAGGTTTATTAGAGTAATGCTCCTAGGAATGACATGAGGCTTCCATTTGGAAGACTACAAACCTGGGAAAAAGCAGGGGATTTATTACTAGAGTAGTTCTCCATCCTTCTGTGTGAACTGGGACATATAACAGAGGCAAAGGTTTTGAATATTTTTCTGAATCTGAATTACAATCTACAATATGGTTGCTTAAAACAAGGCTAAATGCTTCTCTCCTGCTTGCCTGTGACTATGCAGGTGTTTCATTTCACAAACTTTTCCTCTTGCAAAACAGGAGCAGCCAGTCTCCTACCCAATTGTGTCTATGAAAATGCCTCTCTTTCCCCCCCTCTTTTCCTAATAAATATTTTTTTAATATAAAAAACAAAAAATAAAACTGGGCTGTAACAAACTTTCACTACTAAAGGATATCCTATTGGTAATAAAATTATAGACAAAAAGCAGAGAAGTATACAGTCAATCTATAAGCTATACATTTGCAAAGAAATTACAAGCCTGTGTATTATATACCACCAAAGCAAAAATGAAATTTAAGGTGAAAATGAATTAGATAAGTTGTATGATATGGGAAAAGAGGCATGGTTTATGCTAATGATATAAATACTCAGAAATGGAAATAAAGATGGCATTAATAGAAGATGGCAGGGAAGCCAGAACAAAAGAATTCAAGATTTCTTTCTATTTGAACAAGGTCTGAAATAACACTGGGAATGCAATATTCTAAAGACATATACTTTTGGGTAAAGAAGATTCTAGCTATAAAAATTTTAGAAAATCTTGACCACTGGAGAGACATGATAAAAATCATATATATAAGCATCAGTATAGTTGAGATATATTTACAAAGAAAGAAAAACAATGGAAAAGAAATCAGGGAAGTGACTGTGCAACCAAGTCAAATATGAACAATTAAAAGGAAACCAAAGTGAAGGACATATCAAAGGAGTTAACATCCTTTAACACCAGCTTAAGGGCTAGCAGTAGGTTTTCCATAAGAACAGCAGAGAGAGAAAAGTAAAGATGGGTTTTCAAAATGGGATACTAGGACAATGTTTGGTTTGCATGCTGCTTGAACACAAATGTAAGATAGAGTATAAAGTTTAAGCATATTGACCTCAAATTATCTGATCTATGTTAACTAAATATAATCAGTTTTCTTTGCTGTAAAAAGACAAAGACATTTGGTGATTTCTGGTCATAAAATATCTGTTTTTATCAGTTTCACTTTAGGTGCACCATTAGTTTTGAATAGGCTTAGTAAACACTAGATCCTATGGTTTCTGGTTCAAGAAACTATGTAGAGTTTACAATAATTGTGTGCTTAAATGATTGAACAAAGTTGACCTACCTCATTAGAATCTCTGGGAATTACTTAGGGTTTGTGATAAATACGGGGATACTTACTTGCCTGCATAAGTCCACAGAGTGCCTATCTTATTTACAATACCTTTCAAAATTCAGTAAGTGCAATAAACTTAGTGATTTTCTTTGGGATAAAAGCATAATATCTTTAGCCAATAAATAGATGTATTATAACTAATATTTGTTTGTACACCAAAAACCAAATTATGAGTAGACATTTAACAATTTGTTTTCCCATTGAACAAAATCAATTTTAATTTAAATGTGTCAGTTGCTCTTTTCTAACTTTTTTCATAATTTTCCTTTTTGATTCAGAAAACATTATAAAACTGCGATGAACCTAGACAAGAATATAAAGTTCATTCCTATAATTCAATATGTTCAAGACAATGGGAAAAAAACTCCAAATATCTCCAAAAACAATAATAGTTAAGATTGGGTAAACTGGAAAGTAATTAGTATACATTATGTGTTTTAATGTTCAGAACATGCTTCTAAGAGTATATTACAATTGTTTCCATTTAAAGCTAACAAATTTGATATTTACCCAACATAATTTTCCTAGTCATAAAGTACATAATATTGATGTTGGGATTATGTCGTGAGTTATTCTAAAATGGACCTTCTTAACTCCTATATCATAATGTGGAGGAATGTAAGCAAACTGAATTCCTCTAATGGACAGATGGGGTTTTTGCATAGATTGAATGACATTCAAGAAATAGAGACAAGGTAAAATTGTCAGCATTAAGATTAACAGTCATTTACTTGCCACCCAGCTGTATAGGTAGAAAAATTTACAGTATAAAAGTAAAGACATGAAATCTACTTTGTTTTTGTAGCAGAATAAATCATCAAAGGAATAATTCCTTTACACTAGCCTCTGTCACACAGCAATCTAACAGTTCTTGAAACTTTTTCTCCAGTGCGTTAAGTATGCAGATAAAATTGCTTGTGACATTTGAAATCTCAAAACATTCACTTTGATAGTAATAAAGTCATAGTTTACATGAAAATTCTTTGGAAAGAACCTAAGTAAAAATGTCGCAACTGAGTAGTTAAATACCAATAATTTTATCCACATGCCAGGAGACTTTAAAGATTTTCTCAAGCTGTGGTATCATTTTTGAACAATGATAGGAAGCAGAAAGAAATAACAACAGCTTCCTCATTAACAGTTTACAATCATCATAGTTTCTTCATAACTGTATCACATATCTTTTCTTTAACTTTAAATGTTGATTAGGTAATATTGTATGAAAGATGTATAATAAAGTTATCATTATCAGTAAAAGAAAAACATAAACATTATATTTTGCTCAGAACCTGCAGGAAATACTTGCTAAGACAGATTCAGGACTGAAAACTCTTTCCTTCTGTCAGTTTTAACTCTGATAATTTTTTTATGATGTTCCTAATGAAGCATTTGCACATTTTCCATCATGTTTAGAATACATTGATTAAAAATATATAATCATTATGTGAAGAAATTTCACTAGAGGTTTCCTTGCAGCTTGAGATCAAGAATTCAAAACTTAAGGGTCTGTCATTGTATTCATTTGCTGTACAGTTTTCTGAGAGCATAGTATATATTTGACATGGTGATAAGTCTTTGAAAGCCATGCACAAACTATATCAACTCTGCAGAATTTATAGTCTAGTAGTTGAGAAATATATTAATTGAGAAATTACATTATTTAATTTTATACTGCAATAACTGATTGAAGAGGAAAATAACAAAGAATGAGCCAAGAGACTAACTATAAATAGAAAGGAATGGAACAGTATAATAAGTTGTCAAGAAAACTTCACTGAAGAAAAAAAAATTATGAAGACAGTAAATTAGATCAGCAAGGAAAGGGAGCTACAGTTTACTAACCAGGGGAAAAATAAACAAGTGTCAAAAAGTCATGAGAGAGAAAGTGCTCAGAGAAGGCTAAAGTTCAAAGATCAAGCAGGAACTGGATAAATGATGAAGGGTCAGAGGAAGGTGTGATCACATCAACTGTAGTCTTATAGATCATAGTAAAGATTTCTGAACATGCTGAAGGCAGGAGAATAGAAATACATGTTCTCTATTTTTGAAGTACTTTCAGAATGGAATGAAATGGTACCCAAGTAGAAAAAAGAAAGTTGTTTAGACTGCTTTTGTGGATGACTAGGAAAGCAAAAGTGATGAGAGATGTATTCAAATAATGAAAATCAATTTTAGATGGATTTGATCTGGCTTCATGTTGAATTACATATGGTAGGTAAGAAAAAGAAGTCTTAAAAAATTAAAAAGTCTCAGAAAAACAGAGTAGGTCCAAGCAGCACTACTATACTCTATTTTAAATAATACTTTGAGTTGTAAATATATATGAATTAGTTAAAACTCAGAAAAAAATACCTTATTATTTGTACAGCTTACATTAAAATAAAAATAGTGAACAAACACTGAACACTAATTCTTTTTTTAAATTTTTTTACTTTAAAAAAAATTTTAATTTATTTATATATAAATTTCACAACATTGTGATTCCAGGGTTTTATTCCCCCACCCTCCCCTCCCTTCCCTCCCTTTTCCCTCCTGCTCAAAGTTGTGCACTTCAGTTTGGTGCTTAGCTTGTTTTGACTTTTCCTCGAGTCTTTTGTTTATTTTTTCACTATATCCCATATATTAGTGAAACCATTTGGTTTCTGTCTTTTTCTTTATGACTTGTTTCTGCTAATATGATTTCTTCTAAGTACATCCATGTTGTTATAAATTCATCGAATTTGTCATTTTTAATTGATGAGTAATATTCCATTGTGTATATGTACCACATTTCTTTCATCCAGTCATCTGCTTTGGGGCATTTCTGTTGTTTCCATGACCTTGCAATTATAAATAGTGCTGCAGTAAACATCCGAGCACAGGTGTCCCTTTGTACCCACATTGAGGTCTCTTTTGGGTAAATTCCCAAGAGAACAATTGCTGGGTATAATGGTAGTTCCATTTTCATTAACTTGAGGGTCCTCCACACAGCTTTCCATAGTGGTTGAACTAGTTTACATTCCCACCAGCAGTGTAGTAGTGTTCCTTTCTCTCCACATCCTCTCCAGCAATTCTTGTTGTCCATTCTTTGGATGTGGACCATTCTTACTGGTGTAAGGTGGTATCTCATTGTGGTTTTGATTTGCATTCCCCTTATTACTAGCGACATTGAGCAATTTTTCATGTGCCTGTTGGCCATTTGTTTTTCCTTTGGAGAAGTGTCTTTTTAGTTCTTCTCCCCATTTGAACACTAATTCTGTGTGCTGAAATATTTAAGGAAAAGTATACTGATGCCTGCAATTTTCTTTGAAAACTTATAAAATAAGACAGGATGATGAATAGAGGAATGAGAATATTAATAGATCATAAAATAAGTAGAGTAAAAATCAATGATATCTTTTAAGTTATACAGTCAGTGATAACAGTGTGCTTGTAGAAGGGATTTGGTTATTAAAATGACAGATTTCTTTGCCCTAGTTATTCTATTTTAGAACTATGTTCTGTGAAATAATAGAAAAATGTGCAAATTTCATTATATTTATTATGTGAAATATTTGGAGATAGTGAAAAATAAAAGTCTATAAATAAGGGCATGGATTAAACATATCAGAGTACATCCCTATGATTATATTCTATTGTCCTAAATATAATTCCATGGAAAAAAAAGTAAGCAACTGTGAAAAAAATCCAAGATATGCTCCTAATGATAAAGGATTGATATGTTATAAACAGTATTTGAAATGTCATTAGATATTTTATCTGAATGTTAATAATTACTAACAATTACAAAACATCAAATACATCATTTTGTATTTGTATTTTCTCTATTTTCACACTTTCTACAATAGTAGAAATTTGTCTGTTTTTTTAATAAAAAGCAAAATATTTTTAAAAGAATCTTGTCATAACTTATTTAAAATACCAGAATGAACAATATTTACTTCTCATAACAGAAATAAGATAAAAATATACAAGTAGATTATGACTAGAACTTTTAAAATGTAACCAGAATATGAAATGGGTACTTCATATATTAGTTAGATCCAATTTCTAATTATATATCATATGGGAAAGATAATGGTCTCCTTGAGGTTTTAGGACTATTCAAGGGCATTGATGCCAGAAAATGAAGCCAAGAAGGTAGTTGGCTGACATTTAATTCTCAAAGTTAAGACAAAAAAATCACTATTTACGTAGGACAAGTCTTGATGAGGCTAAACAAAATGGTTTATATTTTGTTTTGCTGTGTTGTTGGGTTTTAAGGGTTTTATTTCTTTTGTATTAATTTTGGTTTTGGTTTTCTTGGTTAACGTAATGGAAGTTCTGTGACCCACTGACATTCTGAAACCGTTGAGTTACCCTTTAACTAAAAGAGTGGTGGATAGTTTCCCTGTGGTTAAAATATTTCCTCTAAGCCGAGGGTTTCTAGAATTTTATCATAACAATCAAAATATCTCATGATAATTTTCAGTATAAATGGTGAAGAATTCAATTCAAATAAGTACTATTAGATCATATTTTGCATAGTTAAACCAAAAGAACTCAAAGTATATTAAAATAGCTACTGAACTCATATTGACTAGACCTCAGAAATATTAGTCCTATGTTATCTGATATCTTAGAACTTTAATTGATTTCAAAGTAAGTTAGCAAATTTTCTTTAAAAAAGGAGTGATTGACAATTTTTTTTATAACAAAATGAAAGTTTTGGATGTCAACATAGTTTGAAACATTATGTAAGTTGAAATAACATAGTAAATAAGTAAGAGAGATTCCACCTTCAACATGGCAGAATAGGAAATATTTGGAAATATGTTTCACTTAACACAACTAAAAGGAACATCTAAGTTTACAGGAAAAGTTTATCTCCAGAAATAAACACTTTCCCACTAAGATTTCACATTGAGATTGGTGACTTTTAGAAACAAATCTGGGAGAAGCAAAAGAAGCTGCAGTTAGGGAGACAGAAATTTCAGTCAGAGGAACAGGTTGAGGATGTGATACTAATAAGATGGCACACAAATATGAATCTTTTCACTGAAACTTTTTAGGAAGATGGTAGTTCAGGTGGAAGGGTACATGTGCAGGAACTTGTGGCTCAGTTGTTGAGTGCTTTGATACCTGCAGTATGGGTGACAGTCACCACCATGTCCCAGTTGAAAGATCCAAGAGAAAAACATATTGCTCAACACTAGCTTATACCTCAAACTAGGACATATCCCTCATATTGCATTGGAAGTTAGCAAGGAAGGAGCCTGAGACTATAAAGTCCTTGAGGCAAAGAGCAGAGCAGGATCTAGAAAGAGAAAAGAAAAGGCAGAGCTCATCTTTCTGCCTAAAGCAAGATATCAATTCCCAATAAAACCAAGTCTTTGGGCACTAGCTCCACTTCACTCCTCTTAATACCTAGAAGATTATCCTAGATTACGCAAATATTTTGAAGCAATAAAGGATTTCCTACAAACAAAAGCTAAGGAGTGTATATCATAATCATATATTCCCCACATGAAATCTTGAAGAGCTCTACAAAGAAAAACCAAAATAACGCAAAACCTTGAGCAAGCTGAAAATATCAGTAGAGATCAGAAGTATCAGCAATAATATAAAACTACAAGTCACCAAAGAGAAGGAAGAAAGGACATAATTTATATAGTCAAGTCACAACTCAGGATCAGTGCATAAAAGACTATATTTTAGAGACAGTAAGCTAATTATAACCTTTGTAGGAACAATCTAGAATAGAGATTCAGAGATGAAGAAATGAAGAAACTGAGAGAACTACCACCAACAAAAGCCATACAAATGGTAATATACATACATACACACAAATAGAAACAAGTGGAAAAAGAAGCAATTCAAAGAGAAACCACCAAAAACCAAAAGTTTGAATGACAGTGTATAAGCCTCATAATCAATAATGTTCCATATGGAAGGAGAGGACTCACCAATAATTGCCACAGAACGTCATATTGAGCTAAAAAGCATTATCTATCTGTTTCTGACATATAAAGGCTCACTTAATTTCCAAAAGTAAACATAAATTTAAAGTGAAAGGCTGGAACAACATACTTCAAACCAATAACCTAGAGGAAAAAAAATAAACTGCTATTCTTATAGCTGATAAGTTAAATTTTCAGTCAGCAAGTTAGTTTGGACAAAGATGGACATTATGGTCTAGGGAACAATTCTTCATGAAGATATAAGTGCCATCAATATTTATACACCCAACACAGGAGCACCTGATTATATAAAACAGATATATAACACATCTACGTTGTTGTCCGCAACAAAATAGTAATTGGAGATTGCAATGCTTCACAGTGAAGGTTAGATCACTCAGTCAGAAACTAAGCAAGGAAATAAAGGCATTAAGTGAAGTATTGTGCTAAGTAGACTTAAACCTATGCAGAATCTTCCATCCCAACGGAAATGAATACACATTCTTCTAAAGTGCATATGGATCATTCTAAGGATAGATCACATGCTGGGAGACAAATCTAACATCCAAAATTAACCTATTCTTTTTATTCCATTCCGAGTTTGATTCTTCTTTTAGTGAATGACACAGTCAATGTACTTTTCTAAGCCAGAGAAATATTTTCCTTTGCTTTTTTTCATTCCTAGTTTAACAGCGCACCAGTTATCAGTACATACGTCTATCAACTCTATCAACCAAACGTTATCTAACATAAAGTTTTTTTAACATACTTTTATATCTCTATGTTTTACAAGCATACCCTCTACCAATTCCCTACTTTAGGCTACCATAACATTTATCTAGATAGTTGCATAATTTTATCTTATTTCTCTAATTTGTGTTTATTTTTCCATACAACAGTCAAAATAGTAAATTTGATGATGATATTGCTTCCTTCCATTAAACCTTTCAATAAGTAATTTTTTTCCAAGTGATAGCACAAAATCCTTCAGAATTTGGAAGTTATCTATATTTCTAGAGTATTTACCCACTGTATTCACCAATTTTCCTACATTTATGCTCCGCCTATTTTTTATCTATTAGTCTTAGGAAATGCCGAGATAAGTCTCAAGTCTCAAAGTTTCGTTGCTTTAACTACTCCCCTTCCCTGTTTCATATTGCTGGCTCTAACTCAGGTGCCAAATCTCCCTATACCACACCTATATATTCTAATAATATTCTTAGTTACCTCTTTCAAGCACTATCTTGAAACTAACTTCTTTTCATTTCCCTTAATTTATAAATCCTGAAAAACAGGAATGATATATGTAGTTCAACATTGTCTCTCTAACTGATTAGCACAGTGATTGAGATACAGCAGAGAAGTGGGGAGCAGACTGACAGACTGAAGCTTTTGTGGGTCTGATACATGGTAGTGACACAGTTAAAAATTGTACTCGTGCCAAAATACTCTGATGGGCAGAGTCTGAGAGAAAGACCCCACATAAGCTAAAATGGGAAGCGGGAAGAGTGTGTATAAAAAGGGAGGAGCAAGGAGGAAAGAAAAAGGAAGGAGACAAGAATGGTGGACTGAGAGAACAGGGCCATGTGAGCTGACCAGGGGAAGCCCCTGGAAGATAGAGTTGATGGTAGCAAGGAGCCGTGGTGGCTAGCACAAGAGTAGCCGGTGTGGAAAATGTGGCACTGCAGCAAGGTAGCATAGTGAGCTGGTACCTGGAGATGGCCAGGGATTTGGAAAGATGATTTGTGCATCAGCAATTGTGAAGGAACTTGAAGAGGCTTGGGGAGGCAGAGCAGTTTGGAACACCGGAGAAGAAGCAAAAAAGAAGATGCTAGAGAAAGACTGGACTTTGCAGTGCCTGCCTTGTTTTGGAGGGGCAAAGGGCACCATTACCACCTTGGACATGTATCTTTGGGACATTTGTTACTGAAAATGGTAACTGGTGTAAGATAACTGGCCACATGTGGCTTTGGGGAATTTTTGTTTCCCTGGTTAATCTTCCTTGTTAATAAAAACCTGTTGTTTAAGTTGCATTTGTATGGCAACTGCTAAGTGCTGGTGAAGAAACCTGATGGGCAGAAGATGCATTGTAAAAGGTTTCTTTCCTGTGGCTTCTTGGTTGGTGGTTTCTGCCCCTTTTGGATCCGATTACAGGTCTATTAATCAAAGATAAGACCCTGCTCCTCAAGCTAAGTTTTTTATCCCAAAGGGCATTTTGACTTATCTGACAATCCAATACTTTAATTACTTTCTAACTAACAACATAAGTGATAAAAATGTATCAAACACAAGAGGAAAGACTTCCCTTTTGCTTCTGGGTCTCTCAGTTCAAAGAAGAGGAGGCTACAGTTCTCCAAGGTTTTGGGATGTGTATGCTTTCTGGAACTACATAAAAGCTATAATAGAGGAAGGATGCCTGACAGAGAAACAGGGGACTGGATTTGGAAGAAAGTTCCTGAATAAAAGATCATAGAGATTGTCCAAACTTGTCCTGAGCTTGATCTACCTTAGAGTTTTGATTTCTGACACTCTTCAGACCTCAGAGAACAGACCTGTGATTTGCCCTTCTTGTAGAGTTTCCTTAGGAAGATTTTTTGCATTTCTTTAGTTCTTCCATATTGGAAAATAAATTTATGAAAACAGTTCTGGTAACAAATATGCTGGAAAATGTAATGCTTTAAGAATTTACTTCAATTTGAAAATAAATGTATTGGTCTTTTACCTGAGATAAATTTGTTATATGGGGAAAGACAGGATGTCACTAAGAGGGAAGTTATTTGAAAAGGAAGGTGCAGGTGACAGCTTCCTCTGCAGAACTTGTCTGAGAAAATGTTTCTGCAGCAAGAGATGAGATGTTCTCTCTGTTGGGACTGTCCTAGGTAGAATTATACTTTGTTTTGTAAAACTTGTCCATAGTCTACATGGATTACGAATTTTTTAATCTGTTCCAACTGCAAAGGCACACAGTGAACTAATTTATGTGCCAAGTTGTTATTCTGTTGAAAACCACACTTAATAGTTTGGCAATATCCATCAGTATCCATGTCAAACTGGGTAGAGACATTTCCCATATTTATGAAACACCCACAAAAGTCAACATTCCATTTTTTTTAATATCCATTCATCAACTAACAGCAGTAAAAACAACAATGGGAGGGTTGAAAGTACTCTAGACTTATATTCTGGTAGCTAGTATACTTTCAAAAAATATTTTGCAGTATAGTTCATATAAAATAAACAAGAAAGCAAGTTATTGTTGAACATCTATCTAGTTCATATAAATTTAAAGAAAATGTAGAGCAATATAAAAAATGTAGATGAGGACAGACAAAATTGTAATAACACCCAAGTCAGTACATACTATAGGAAGAGTTTTGCCCTGCTCTTCAAGACTTTACAGTGTTCTCTGTAAACTGCATCTTGAATCTACTTCCTTTCATAGTGGAGACCAACAATGAATCATTTTCACTCATCTTTACATTTTTAGCATTGCCCTTTCTAAACCAGTGTCCACATAGTACACTGGTCATTTTAAAACAAAACTCATTATGCCATTTGTCTGCTTAAGAGTTTTAAAAGAATATTCATTACATTTATTTATTTTTCTTAAAAGTCATAATGCTCATCATGTTGCAAGGCCAAACATGAGATGGTCCTGTCCATCCTTCCAACCTCTTCTTAGACACTGTTCTTTAGATGTTCACTCAGCGCAGAAGTTTTCCTGAAGCCATACCCCTCTTCATGACTCTCCTACTTGGAGCTAGGAGCTCTTCATCAGTTAGGACTCCATTTCACCATCACCTTCCCTGCGTATACTTCCTTGAACACTGTTCACCTCTGATATTTCCATTTCAGCTCCCTATGCATTCTTAGACATTATGCAGTTTTCAATTTTTGAATTTGCTTATAAAACCATGCATCCCATCCTTGTTCCACAGAAGTTCTTTGAAGCAGGAACGAAGTTAGCCTTATCTACAAGGATTTCAATCCTAGCATGTGTTTTGAGTTCATACATTTTTTTTTTAAGCTGGGCAGGTGACTTAATAAATGAGTGCTAATTTTTTTAAACAGATAAATGATATCCTCCAATATATGCGATGCATCATATAAATACAGGTCAGGTAATAAAATATGGAGGCCAAGAATTGACCCATGGATTCCATTATCATGAAAACAAAAGTGAAACAAACTAAGTATTTTGTTTAATATTCTATGCTCTCAGTCTCTAAAGTAGTGGCTTGGAAATATTAGCAAACTCTTGCTTGCTATTCACAAAATTGAAGAAATGTAGAGGTTTATTGATGTTAATAGACTTAGAGGTAGGTTAATTATGATAAAATCTGAAGGAAAGTTTTGTGAAAAAAAGTGGAACTTGGTATTGGAATGGAAGAGTTACTGAGAAAGGAGCAAACCACAGAAAGCCATTGAGGCAGAAAACTGGAATTACAAAGCTTAGTATGAGCAATAATTAATCCAACCTTTTTGCTTTTCATTTTTATTTTCACTGTTTCTAATCAGAGAAATATTATTTATTTCTTTCCTTTTAAAATATTATTATTTTTGAGTTAACATTGATTTACAACAATGTTTATTTTTCAGGGGCACAGGTTCTCACCTCTACAAATGTATGTACCACACCACGTTCACCATCTATGCACCAGTATTAATGCACAATCGTCCACCAGGCACCTTCTCCCTTTACTAAGATCCTCCACCTTCCTCCTCTCATAGTCTCAGTTCTGCTCTCAGATTTCAAGGATTTTTCAACTGTCCCTTTTTATTTTATATTCCATTTATGAGTGAAACCATCTAGTATTGTTTTTCTCCTGACTTATTTTGTTTAACTAATTCCCTCCAGACTCATCCATGTTGTTGTACATTGCAGGATGTCATGATTTTCATAAATGAGTAATACATACACATATCTATCTATCTATCTATTATCTATCTATCTATCTATCTATCTATCTATCTATCTATCTATCTATCTATCTATCTATCTATCTATCTATCTATCTATCTATCTATCTCGCTTTCTTAATCATCTCATCTGTCCTTGGGCACTTAGTATTTTCCCATAGACTGAACAGTGCTTCAGTGAACACAAGTTTACATATATTTATACATCATATATTATTCATTCTTAATGTTAAAAGAAACTTCCATACTACTTTCCATAGAGACTGAGCTCAGCTATGTAACTTCTTGCTTTGTAGACACAGAATGCATGAAATCAGATTTACTCAATGGAGTTAGATTCTGAAATCTCTGTTCACTCATTTAAATGTCCTGGTTTATTTTAAAACAGTCCTTTACTTTCCATAAAATATTTCATAGATCTCTCCTCTTGGGACAAAACCATGAGGAATAAAGAAATCACAGTTTTGCCCTGTTAACTTCTTGAGATTTAGACTTTATTACCTTGATTTTTTTAGATAGATCATGTAACACTTTTGTACCTATTTATTTGCTGAAGAGTTTGTGACATTTCCAAACATGTCTGCATCTCATCTCTTTAGAATAACTCATTGCCAAGGAAGCCAATTCATCACCCAGAGCTTTCTTGTAATGAAGCCAAATGTGAGGAAAAAGATGTCCTGACTTTGTTATTTGGTTAACTCTCTTCAAGGAAAAAGAACTTTCTCTGGTCTCCACATTAAGCACCTTGAGAAGAGACTACTAGAAACTGACTTGCTCCAGTGCATTCCACCCCTCTTTATTACTAGTTTAGATTCTGTTTGTCCCACCTTCCCTCCATGACTGCTACAAAAACCACTTACTTCACTATAACTTTGCTGGGTTTCAAACAAGTGCATTCTGATGGCACCTTGTTCACACTCATTCCAGGGCTCTTCTTTCACCCTGGGTCTTGTATGCCACAGGGATATTCTGGGCACTCATGTAGACATATAAGGAGGTTGGGGAGTTAATCCTTGACTAACAGATCCAGGAACCGATAAATAAATCATACTTTTTTGTCCCCTGATTGAAAAGTTTGAAGGTATATTTCATAGTGTCACCTTGGATCAAGTTCTAGCCACTTGTACTGGGCAGTTATGTCACATATTCTAGAACTGGTTTATTTTTTTCCCTTCTCTCTTTCCAAGTTTCATTATTTACTTACAGAATGAACAACCTGTAAACAAGTGTTTGTCCCTGTTTCTCCTTTGCAGGACCTAAAATGGAAACATCCCTTCAACAACTCAGGCATTACTCAAGTGGAAAGATGCTAAGACTACTCAAAAATGTCTGTAATTCAACATATGCTCTGTTTTCCTTCTTTTGGAAGGGACTTTGTTTTTTGTTTCCATTGCACATCTGTGTTTTTCCTCTACTTCCTGCTCCTGTTTGTTAAAACTAAAAGAGTTTTGACTCTGTTTTTACAAACTTAGATATCTAAACCCAAGTCGTTTCTGTCATCACTTCTGTTCCGTGCGCGCGCATGTGTGTGTGCGTGCCTGTGTATGTGTTTAGCAAACTCTTTACTTTCAAGCCTAAGTTTTCCAAAAACCATTTGAAAAAGTCAGCATTAGTATAATCTCCTATCCCAACTATCCACAAGTCATAGCTTCTACAGTGATTTTAAAAATTAAAGAGAACCCTCTACAGGTCTTGGTAGAATTTGAGACTTTGAGAGCGCGCTCTCTCTCAAGCTAAGCTAATTGCTCCTTTTGAGATTGTCTAAACTTCTTTAACCCTCTCACTTTCTCTCTTACTGTTGTGTGTTTGAAAATATCTTGATTTTCTCAGCACCTTGACTGCTTCTCACATGTGTATTTTTCTCTAGTTAATTTGATCTTTTATATTGTGTTAATTTTATGAACAAATTTAATAGAGTCCCAATCTATAGGAAACGGTGACAGAACCAAATTTTCCCATTAAAGTTACATAACAATTTAACTTAAGGAGATCCAACTGTTCAGATTTTGGGTAAATGTTAACTTTAATCCCTTGCATCTCAGCCTTCTCATTGTTATTTTAATCTAGGGGTCCAATAACTGGATTCCCCTGAGACAAATACTTTGGAGAACTCTTCAATTTTAATTTTGGAGCTCCTGAATTCTATCTTAGATTCACAGTGCTTAACTCACTGATCTGAACTTTGCTGTTGTTGCTGTTTTATTTTGAGCCTACAAATACGTATCTGAAATGGATCAGATTATAACTTTGAGTATTTATGACAATCATATTTTTCATTTAATTTCTAAGTCTATTCTGATAAATGCAAGTAAAACTTTCAAAGTCAGCATATATTTTACAGAAGTCCTTTCAAGTGGAAATGTTAGAATAATCTAAAATGAGTAACCAGGATTTGGTTTTGATTATATTCAAAATAGAAAACTTCAGGTCTCTGAATTCCCTAAATCCAAAGAGTTTAATTAAACAAATGAATATTTATTGCTAGTAGAAACTTGCTGACAAATGTGGGAAATATGCTAAAATGAAAACAAAGGACATGTAAAATGTATTATTTTCATATTGTTTCCTGATGAATGGTTGATTTAATAAGCAATTTAAAATCCTGTCTCCCTGACTTTCTGTACAGAATTAGCCAAATACTTGTTTCTCCAGTCTGCCTTGTTTCCCTAATAAAAGCAAGTTCATGGTTATTATCACTACTCTGCCCTTTGCATAGTCAATAATAAAAGGAAATCTACCTCCAAACTTTTTATAATTAAAGAAAAAACAAGTTTGGAGCATCGAATCCACTGTTCACATTCTCTTAGTGCATGTATCTAAACACTCTCAAAATGTTACACCTTTGGAATATTTGATGGTAAGATCACTATTGGTTCCTACAGGTCACTGGCATCCAAAGATTAATGAGCAAAAGTTAGAACTATAACTGAATAATAATGGAATAGAAAAATTTCCAAAGACAAAAGTGTCCTGTAATAAGTGAGTGTTTCTTTATTCTAGCAACATTAGTTAGTTTTGGACAAAATATGATGGAGCAGTAGGGATTTTAATCAAGAATTAACCCATATTTTTCTTTTTGACTGAAATGCCATTCTCTGAAATTTCCTGGTGGTGCTTGATTGCTGAGAAATGTGAAGAAGCATGATCACCCTAATTATGCTGTCAATCAGGAAAAATTGTGAAATTATCATTTAAATCTGATCACTACAATGGAGACATCTGGGGATTTCATATATTATATTACAAATCTTAACAATTTCTCTTTTCAGCCTAATTTGGAGATAAGTTAAATAGCATCGAGTTTTATCCTTTAATTTGAATTCCTTGCAGAAAAATAACTTTTATACATAGATTAATGGTTAGCATTATCTATTCTTACTTAAGTAGAAAGAAAAGATAGAAACTACAAATTCAATCATCATTGCCCAAACCAGCATATTATTTCTCTAGATCTACAATTACTTTTACAATTAAAGTGATGGGTTTGACTGTGACTAGGAAGTTTTCCTTTTTTAACTAAATATATAAGTACTTATTAGTCTAATAAATGGGTGGTCGTAGCATATAGTAATACAACATATCACTAAGAGGTTAGGGAGGGATAGTTTATTGGTTGCTCAATCCATTCATCTTCCTTTTCGTAATAACAGAAACCAAAACAATTGAGAATGTGCAGCTGAAGGATCTTGAGATCCATTCATACTATCTCTGTTAGGGTTCAGGGGACCTTTGGCATAATGTTTACCACCTTTGATACTATAGGGATGGGTTATTCTTCAAGTACATCTGAATCAAATCATGACTTCAGATAAAGGTGTTCAGTTGACTCAAAAAAAAATTCCTATTCTTTAACCTAAGCAATTTTTGAGGAAAAAAAGGATAATAATCTTAAGAATAGAAGACAAAATAAAGGTTCAGGTGAAATTTTTTAACTCTACCTAAGAAGGATAACAAAACAAAAACAAAAGATTTTATTCTTATCATCTTTATTTAAAAAAAATTGTTTTTGTCTAAATATTCAGAATTTATGCTGAATTGAGAGAATGGACCAAAATTGAAGTTCCTTTCCCGCATGAGAAAAAGAAACACTCTCTATTAGAAGTATTAATTTCATAGGGCTGCCATAGCAAATCACTGCAAGCTGCATTGCTTAAGCAACAGAAATTGAAATCAGGTCCTTGTCAAGAGAAATAGTTACATCAGGACTGTGAGAGAGTATCTGCTTTAAGCTTCTCTCCTAGTTCTTATGGTTTTCTAGCAATCTTTGGTATTCCTTAATTTGTAGATGGGTCATTTGAACTTTGCCTTTATCATCACATAACATTACCCCTATGTGTATGTCTGTCATATGTCTAAATTTTCCTTTTTATAAGGTTGCAATCATATTATTAATATCTGCCTTCATGACTACTTAAGTTATGTGAAAATAACCTATCTTCAAATAAGATCACTTTTAAAGATACTGGGGGGTTAGGATCTCAACATCCTTAGGGAAAGACATCGCTCAACCTATAACATTCATAGACTAATGAAGTCTACTTATTAGTCTGTTCATTCGTGTTAACTGAAGATATACATGAAGGTTTTTGGAAGTAAGTAAATATTTCTTAAAAGGTCAGAAAAATCAGTAATTATATAGGAAAACTAATTTTATTTTAATGATGACAAATAAATTACTCTTTGTTAGAATTAAAAAAAAGAAAACTTTGCATGTCAAAATACAAAATTCAGAAAATGAATAGGCAACCCAACCACTAGGACCCAGACAGGGCACAAGAGAACTTCCTGGGAAGGTGACAGTATTTTTGATCTACACAAAAATCTTGCACTACATAGATATTAATATTGATCAAATTTCATTTCATGATGCAACTGAGATTTAGGGTTCACCAAATGTCAAATAAATGTTTTAAAAAGCTATGAACAAATATCAAATTCTAGTTAGTAATGTATATTCTAAAGCATTGTGGGTGAAAGGTATAGATACAATTTGATGGTCAGGAATCAAATGGTTGGAAAGATATGTGAAAAAGCGAATAGAACAAAATGTTTATTTTCCATTTCACTACTCTGAGATATATATATATCTCTCAGGTTAGTGAATTTCAACAGGGATCTGAGTTACCAGCTGTGCTTTAATCCATTATTTGCCACAGAATATACAAAGTTAAGAATTTAATGATACAAGTGATGATGTAAGAGAAATACATATGAAAGCAGAGCAAATAGAGGATGGGATATGTTTAGATAGTTACAATGTTCATTGTAAATTCTCTAAGTAGAGGGCACTTTACAAGTTTTATTTCTATGCAAAGTTGTAAAATGTTGCTGTATAGAGTTTGTGGGTTTATATTTTTAAACATCTGTTGCCTGCTATTGAGAATAATCCAAAGTTTGTGTCATATAGTCATTTTTTGGTTACTTAAGTCAATGGGTCTGTCTCCATTTAATAAGTGATGAAGAAAAAAAGACATAATTTAAATGACAAAATATACAGCATAGACGAAATTTTAGTGTCAATTAATTTTCTTCAAGTCAAATAAAGAAAATGTTTATGCCTTGGTTTTGGTTACATTTTTCTCTGCAAGTGTCTAAACATGCATTCTTACAGTATTCCTGAAAATTTAGGAGACATACTTACCAATCAGGAAAAATGAATTAACCAGATTAGTAAACTTGTCCCAGTATTTTCATAGTCTCAAGCAGTTTCAAGTTTCACTTAGCACTCATAAATTTTCTAATTCATTACTCTGGTGAACAGATCATATGACTACCAAACATCTAAGAACACTGTGTATGCATAAATCAACTTAAGTGAAATTGCTTTGGAAATAGCTATCCATTATCTTTCCACTTAGCCTTTTACAAACCCCTTCTCCCACTAAATACACCTTCAAATTGAGTTTCTAGAATTCTACACATTCTTTCTTATAAAAACTAAAAATTACCTTTAGAAAATTTGAGAATCCTTTTTTGTTAAGAATACCTAAGTTTAATCTTGCAACTGACCCTCAAGCTAATGAAAATGGAACTACCATTTGACCCAGCAATTGCTCTCTTGGGGATCTACCCAAAAGAGACCTCAATGTGGGTACAAAGGGACACCTGTGCCCGGATATTTACTGCAGCACAATTTGTAAATGCAAGGTCATGGCAACTGAGTTTAAACATACAAAGAAGTACAAGTATTGTTTTTGAGACTGTTTATTCTACTGTATTTTTAAAAGTAAAGGATAAGAGGAAAACAATCAATATTTGAGTTCAAATATAATTTAAGTATTCTTACATGGTTACTTGTTGAGAAAAATTTCAAATGTATTAAAATGGCACAATCTGAACAACAACTAATTATATTACATCATGTTACTGAACAAAAACATGGACTCTTAGCTGTGATTAGAAATGTTAATGCTTATTTGAAATGTAAATATGAAAAGAAGAGCTAAATCAAATGGGGTACATTCTAGGTACTTCCTAAATTTAAAGAAAGTGAAAATACTTATATTTGTTTCCAAAGGACATAGTGATATTCTTTTATTTGATTATTTTGTATTTTGTCAATTTGTACCTTGTTTAATGATCACCTATTTTCTCCAAAGAAATAAAAAGAATGAAAGTTACTTTAATTGGATCATTTAATTAGTAAATAATAATTCCATTAAAGTAAAATTATGAGTGAGCTATTCAGGTAAGAAGTGAGATCTCTTCTAGAGAAGATTAATATTAGATTAACCTCTTTGTCAGTTGCTACAGTACTATTTAGTCAGCACTTGATTTTATATCATTAAGTAAAATGTTTCTGCCCTATCTTTGACCTGGTCTGTGGTGGAAATCACAGTGAATAACCTCTGTATGAGATCATTCATTCATTTAGTAAGCTAGTTGTTCAGTCATTCACAAGGGTTTCACTTATGTTTACCTTGATCTTACCAAGTTCACATGGAAACATAAAGGAGAAAAAATGCATCAACTTTTCTGCTTTATCAGTTAATTTGTACTCCAGTAAGAGGGATAAGATAAACATACAAATAGTAACTAACACTTAAGGAGCCAGGTGTATTTTATAAGTACTTTATCCTGAAAGACAAAGACTTTTTTCCATCATTCAAAGACTGCCTGAAACCCTAGAGAAAAACATCTTTAGAGTTGTCTTTTATCTTTTCCTAGCTTAAACTTTTCACAAGTCACAATATTTGAAGAATTCACTCAAAGTAAAAGTTAGGCTTCCTTCTAAGTCCTGGTTCTAACACTCCTGTCTTGCATGTTACTATTTTACCAAGTTCCTCTCCCTTTGTCATTTTTTTTCACATGTGTAACTCAGAATTTATCATAGCTTTGTTTGGAGGGGGTATTTTATTTTTTGGATATTGCCACTTTATCCCTTTCCTCAGCTTCATTTTTCTGGGCTCATGGGCAAGTCCTATCACAATCCTGTGACCAGAACAGACTTTTGGGAAGCTGCACTGAAGAGATACCCCTAAATTGCTGTACTCCAAAGATGTTACATTATGTTCCAAAGCCTAGTATCACATTATCTGAGTAACAGATTACACAAAAATGATAGATTATTGACTTTGTGCTGAGAATAGATAACAACTTTGGAATCAATTGGGGGAAAATTGCCATCATTTATGAATGATGAAAGTCATATAAATTTTCAAATTAAAGAGGATGAGGAAAGGACATTCTAAGTAGAAGGATTGACAAATGAAAAGTGTGGAAGCAGGAGTGTGTACTGCTGACAAAAGTTTAGCAGCTCGTTCATTAGGTGGGTGAGTTTGCATGGAGAAAGGAGAAGGGTAAGGTTGAGTGGGTAGCATGGTGCTGGAATATGAGTTCCCTCAAAACTAAGTCTAGATGGTCACACAGTTAATGAAGGGACACTGAAGGTTTTGAGCAATGGTAAGCAAAGGAGTTAAACAATAACAACATATATGCACCTTTTGTGTCACTGAGAGATTATGAAATTCCCACTATAAAGCAGAGATGTTTTTAACTTTGGGTGAACCCTGTTAGTTAGTCATCTTGTCTCTATGATTTTTAATATTCCCCATGTGTGATGAGTGAGCTGTTTTTCTCACATCATTAGCCACTAACCTCTATGACCTGCAGTATTGTGCCCGCCCCATAATCGTACACACCTGGCCCCAATAGTGTGTGCATGTGTAAATGGACACGTCTGGACCTAGAAGGGAGGAACTAAAAGGGTGGCATCACTCTGGGGGAGGGGGGCTTAAATTGCTGTTTCCCTGATAGCTGGTTTCCCCTGTTGACTTTAAAAATCCTGTGAAGATGTTGCCAAGGGTCCTAACATTCTTTTTTAAGATGCTAGTACTGATGATGAACCTTGGCATATTGGGATAGTTGCAAAAGTGGTGTAGAAGGTAGGACAGTTTGAAGCAGAAGGGTATGGAACCTTCTGAGGCCTGGGAAGGCATTTATGGGTGGCTAACCACAAGCAGATGGTACTCAGTATCCATATTGCTCTCTGAGTGGACACATTCCCATTGATGGCCAGGTATAAGGATCCCCCTGCCAGCTGCAACAGGTCCTGTGTGACATAAAAGATATTTTGGACAGATATAGTGCCTGCAGAACAGAAGAAGCTGTGGGGCCTGTGTTTCTCTCCAATCTGAGAGAGCTATCTATAGGCTCTAAGCTAAAGGATGAGATATGGGAATTGCAGCAATATTTGGGGCTTCTAGAAGAAGAAGTCCAGAGAAACTGACCTACCACTGCAGATATCAGATTCCTTCTCCGAAGATGAGGAGGAGGAAGTTGACCCCATGCTCCAAACTTGCTTGATGGTGGCAAAGAAGAAGTTCCAGGCTCACCTAGTGGTGACACAGAAGATAAAGTAGCCCATGGTTCCTGGGTCGCAGGCTGCTGGGCCTCCCCAGAAGACAGAGTTAACTGCCCATAGAGTCAAGCAGAACTGGTGGACTTGAATAAACAGTACAGTCAGTAAACAGGAGAGCTCTTAGCAGCGTGGCTGCTGCATTTGTGGAACCTGAGGGTGGACAGAATCATTTGCACGGCACAAGAGATGAAGAGAATGGCCCCAGTGACCTTGCATCCATAGTTGAGACAGAACAGCTGGTGGTTTGGCCAGGGTGACAACTCCACTAGATGGGATAATGGCTGCTGTTCAAATGGTCTGGGTCAGAGAAGGAGATATGCCAGAAACTGTGAGTAAACATATGCTGAGTTTGTGCGGGTGCTTTGTGAACTGGGGATGCACAGGCAGGCCTTGTTTAATATAAATGCGCATGGTCCTGATGATGAGTGTTTCACACCAAGAATGAGGAATTTGGTACTGAAAAAATGCCCTTTCCTCATTTGGGTCTCTAGAGCAATTCAGCCCCCCTGTGTGGGATGCTGGATACATGATCTCACTGCAACGGTAGCCAGTTTGGGGGTAGTTGAGAGTCGGGACTCTCAGAAGGAAATAGAGGTAGTTGTTGATCAACTGAAAAGAATGGTCCAAAGGGCCTCTTAAATTCACCTACAGGTGATGTCTTGTCCACTTTTGAATAGGGTGAAGTGCTGAGGAATCATTCTTCAGGGGTGGGGGTGGGTGGGCCTGTACAGCTTGTGGTAGAGACCACAGTTGAGGCAGGGATCAGAGAGGGGCCAAATGTGGAGCTTGTGATCGATCCATGGGTTCCCAACCCATGTGCATGTGCAGAAATCCCTAGTAAAGGGGTCTGTGTGTCACATTGGTGACAATGGAAGCCAAGTGTCAGAGCAACAGCAGTGAGAGTACCCCTGAGGACTGAGTAACTACTCTCAGAGGAGTGCAAAGTGTTTATTGTCAATCTCAGAGTGCCTCCTGGGGTTGGATGGATTATGTGGCTAATGGTACACAACAGAGACAGAAAAGGCCAGGAAACCTAATGGCTTTTGGTGTGTGACAGAAAATCGCTTTGAGTGGAATATAGTGCTACCCTCTTGCATGCAGTAGTGCCTTTACTGGCAGATTTGATGGATCATCTGCTAGTATCAATAACTATTTTGTGTTTGGGGGCCTAGGTGGGCATGCCCTAATGCCTTAGTGGACCGGACTTGGTGGTAGTCTGTTGTATTCAGTTGTATTCTGTTTACTTCTGTGGGTCATGGCTACAGTGTTCCACATTTGCCAAAGGAAGTTTGTGGACAAATGACAGGTATATTGTTGGTGAAAAAACCCTGAAGGGATGGATTGTAGGGCAAATGAGTTAACAGGGTTTTTATGCACTCTACTATCATTAACCTCTATACCAGGGTCTGTGGCATTGCTCCCTCCCCACGATTGGGCCTGGGAGACAGGAGGTAAAAAGGAGGGGGTTCAGTTTGCTATTTCCCTGCTTCCTGGATGTCCCTGTTCACTATTAAAAATCATGTAAAGATGATATCTAGAACTCCAAAATTATGTTTTAAGCTGCTAGAACCAGTGGTGAACCTATCTCGATTGGGATGGTTGCAAAATACCTCATTGTCCCAAAAGTACTCTTAAATTTAAGTTTACTATTAAAAAAAACTCAAGTTCATAAAAATTCTGTCTTGAATGTCCTTTTGGAGCTCATTCTATGCAGGTGGCCATAATCCTTTCCCAACATCCATTCTTCATGGTAACTGAGCTCAGTTTCAGGAATGATTCATGAAATAGTGAGGAAGAATGTGACTACCTACTTAACCTATTAAACACAAATAATTTGGCATTTATAATGACAGATTTCAAAGTCATGTCCAATACTCAAATTTATCTTGAGAATTTGTAAAATACTGTTTGGTAAACTAGAAATCAGGAAGTATCATAAAGAAGGTTTTCATATCAGAAAGGTAAGTGGAGAAGAGTACAGATGAGAAAAAAGGGAGAAAACCTCCCATACTCAACTTATGAAAACCCTAAAATTGGTCAATTTGCCCCGTTAGGAATAGAAGTCAAATTCTCAGTTTTCTCTTTTGTTTATTCTGATATCCAGATGTTAAGCACAAAACTAATTCTTGTCAAGTATCCTGTGATACTCACATTGCATGAATGCATACCCATGTATTTCCTTTAATTAAAACATTTAATTCTTACTTTAAAATCTAAGTGATAAAATTTGCATTCTAACTTTTTTTTTACAATAATTTTCCCTGTAGGGTTGGTGGAGTTTTCTTTGATACTCTGAGATTGTCCCAAAAGTTTGATTCATTCTAACATTATATAAAGTTTTTAGAACAGATTTTTTTTTATTTTAAATAATTATTTATATATACATATATTTCACATTATTGTAATCCCCAGGGGGTCACCCACCACCTTCCCTCCTGGCCACTCCAGCTGATCTCCCCCCACCCCCAGTTGTGTATTTTCATTTGGTTGGCCATATACTAGTGAAACCATTTGGTTTCTGCCTTTAGAAGACAGTTTTTAATCTCAAAGTTAGACTTTGACTATAAGATTGAGAGCTTTTTATATTCTTCAGAGAAGAATGTCATACTTTATTAGTTTATTTGCAATGTCCAAGGACTGCTCATAAAAATAGAACACCACAGTAAGAGCTGTTCAGTCATTCTGTATGCCACCCAGAAAGGGTTGTTGAAAGATTCAGGCCTGTGGCTGGGTCCTTGAGGCTTATAAACACCAGAGAGACACAAAAAAAACATGATCTCAAGGATTTAATAAGCAGTACCTCTGACCTTCCATTTCCCTTTTGGAGTCTTTGTCTACAGGATGATTTCATAGTTGTCACCAGTTTGGGTTCTCAGCAAGGCAGCCTTGTTGTAGACAAGATCTTCAACTAATAAAATTTTTTTACTACTAGCTAAGATCTATAAAAATAGTGAGAGATGTCTCATTTTATCCCAGAATATACCTTGGATCCAACAGCAGTACTAAAAGAAGACTTGCAAACTGAGGAATGCTATAGTGGTCTCTATAGTGGTCTTTGGTTGGTGTAATCAACCAAAGGCAATCCAAATAAATGTAATATCTCTATTTTCAAAAAGTATAGTTGCTATAGAAACAAGCATACTGGTGTCCTGATTTTAACCTTCCATGTAAATTGCTGTTTACAGACACTCCAAATAGAAATTCTTAGACATTACTTTCAGTTTTACAGATAGTAAAACGTAGAATGAATGAATTTAATAAGATCTAAGTAATACAGTTAATAGATCTGAAGCCTATATTCCTTCATATAAAAATGTTGACTATCATTTAGTTGTTGTATTTCTTTGTCCCCAATGTTTGGGTTGGATAAAACCTTAACAGCGTGCAGAAAATATATTCTAGTTCTGAGAAAGGTGGGATCCGAACTGACATCTGTTAGTAGGTTCCATGTGGTATCTCCATTCTGTTCTGTGCTTTATGTCTCACTTCTGATACTAGGAGCTTCCTACCCCTCTGGGTGCCATTAAGAGTTGATACATATGCCTCCTCCTGAAAATCTCTTAACCACTGGTTACTGACCTGAACACTTGCTATTAATTTTGCTCTGGCTTCCTCTATATATCTGCTAATTTTGCCACTGAAAACATTTAATGGTAAAATATTTTTAGGATCTTAGATTACTTTTCAGTCGTTGAGTTATCCATAATCAATCTTTGTCCTTATTCCACACAGCCCCCCCTCCCACCAATTCTACATCTTCAGTACTTTGCACAAGGCAATTTATCCATCTCAGTTGTTTTACTCATATTTACCCTGCAGAGAAAGTGAATAGTTATGTGACACACTTTCCCTCTCTCACTTCCAAAAATATCCTGAGGCTTGGACACTCTTATATCTGTAGCTCAAGAGGTAAAACTAGATGAGCTTTCATTTTGCAATGAACCCCATCCATTTCTGCTTTCTACCCTACCCATAAAAGACCTGTTATTCATCCATTCATGCAATGTCTTTCAGACTATTGACTCTATTGTCATTCCAGTATCCTAGAATAGGACTTCAATTTTCAGGTGAGAAAGGTCTGTATTTCCATAGAATATCTTGGACTGGAATTTCCCTAATAAAGTCACTGGGTCTAGAGGTGCCATATTTTCTGTTTACACTTTTCCTTTGCCCATATTTGGGCCTAAATGTTTCACATTCATTATCACATGACATGTATTCTATAATTTATATCAGTTTCTACTGAGATTAATATTTTAGTATATGGTTTTCTAAATTCATTTCCACTGTGTAGTCAGTTAATCAGTGAAATTACATGCAAATGGTTTTAATTTAAAATAAAATCATAGGAAGTGATTTATTTATGAGTAGGCCTATGAGGCACTTGTTTGAAATTTGGTTATGTCGGTCTCGTTCCTCCTAGGGAGTGGAGCTGCCTATCCCTTCGATCAATAGTCTACAGATTTTAAAGACTTGTAGAAAGCAAGTGATCTCGATGTTTTTTTGGCATGATTGTCCTTGGTGCTCTACTCCCTCATTCCTTTCCCCTTTTGAATTATCAGTGAATATTGGGTAGCATTAATGTGGACTATTTTGTGCCGAGGGACCAATGCTCAACTAACCACTTCACAACTTAAAGTCAAGTCTTCCTGGTTGTTCACCCAATTGATCATTACAGTAATTGCTGCCTCCTGAATTCTGGCACTCTGGTGCCCCCACCTGGTTTCTACTACTTCTTGCCCGCATTTTCATGCTATTCAGCTCAGTTCTGTGTCTATCTTTCCCATCATGAGCGTTGGCCTGCAGAAAAATGCCGCAACTAAATTTCTCAGTCACATTGGTGCCCCTTTGATGAGCACATTCTTTATATCTTTTGTGAATGATGCATCTTCTGACATCTCCCAGTAATACAACTTTCTGCAAGATATTCTGGCCTCACCTAATATATCTATTTCAGCCTGCCTACTTCCTTCAACCTCTTTATCACTACCTTTGATGTCTATTAAGAAAACAGGGATTTATGCTTTGCTGAGAGTTAGGCACCATTTTCTCCAGAATTTAAGAGTCACCCCGCAGCAAGTTTGTCCTCTGGAGTCCTTGCTAAGGTGCTAAATTCTGTCTTGAGGAAAGTAACCCCAAGTGACAAAAATATTGCTTACCCCAAATTATCGTGCACTCTCAAATTTGAGTGATGGACCATATATTTTGCATATTCTTTCATAACTGTATCTTCTTACATTAGGGCTAACAGAGATTCTGCCTACAACATGTTAGTAATTAGCCCTAGTTTTTGACCTGGTAGTCAGGGCAGGATGTGGAAAAAGGTCGTGTGGCAAATGTCTACTATCTTTGCAGTGATGGTGAGCCTATGCAGCGTACAAAGCTGATCTAAAGTGCCAGTCCTTCCTCTAAAAGATCACCTTTACAGACCCAGAGAGGACAGAACTGCTGCAGAGACAAACTCTATGGAGATATTCAGCCAAATGTCACCATCATATTCCGGGGCTCTGGTTGCTTCATCAGGACCCTTCATATACTGGAATTGCTTTGACCACACACTTAAATGTCTCCGGAGCTTTGCAATTCTAACAGTAATCTCCTCAGCCTACTATTCAGCAGATTCCCGTTTATTACAGAGGAAAAGGGACTTCCTGTCAGGACCATTTGGCTCTCTCACATAGCTCTCTTGCCAGATGCTTTTGAAAGACTCCCCAACTCTTGTTTTCCCTCCCCATGCCATCAGGGCAGTTCTTCAGTAGCCAGTCCTCTCTACTGTCTTAGTCGATTGCCCTCCCCTCCTATTGTAAGTTCTTTCATTATTTTCACTGCTCACATATTCTTCCTCACCAGTACCTTTCCCTAGGTCTTTAATGGTTAAGCTGCCTCTGCATTCCTGAGACCTCTTGTGCCACCTTCCACGTAGTAGAATGTCTACGTCAGTTGCTCGGCAATGGGCAAACCAGTGCCAAAGCTCCATCCTACCAGATGTTTTCTTGGACTACTCTTAGACACAGATGTGCTGGTTTGGATCATCCAGGGGAAATTAGGCATGTTAGAGATTTTGGAGGGGATGTGCCTGGGATGGAAAGTGGAACGGGAGTCAGGAGGTTGAAAGTCTTGTTTCTCAGTGTAGGTCCCATCCTCGTGAAAGACAATGGAGAAGAATAAAAATTAGGTGAAAAGATCTTTAGACTACAGTTAAGCATTGTAGATGTTCAGTAAATCTGGTCTATGTTTTAATCTCAAGTTATCAATCTGTCAGAGGAATGTCATATCTCCCAGGAAAATGCCCTTCTGTCTCAGTTATTGACTGAGAGAATTTAATGGAAAACCTGCTTCTGCTTGAAACAGTTGAATTTCCAATTATGGCACTGGAGTCTTAATAAATGAAAGCTTCTATAGTCTTAGATGAGGTGTATTTTTACATAATGCTGTTAGGAAATTAGCCAAATTATTATTGGCTCTGAGATTAAGTGATAGATTAGGTCTGTCTGTGAGGGAAATAGATTTGGCATTTGCAGTAATATAGATAGACTAAGGGCCAAAGGGAATAACGCTTTCTCAAGGGAAATAATGATTCTTTCTAGACAAGTAGATTAATGACCAATATTTTACAAAGTTTGACATTTAAGCTTCCCATTGTCATACATGCTCAAAGAGCTGCTTTTTAGTGACTCTTGAGAATTTCCTGAAACTTGTACCCTATAAAGATGAATTTTTATTTTTATTTCCTTCTAAGTGATTATAAGAACAATGAGATTTTACCATGTGTCAGATACTGTGCTAAGCACTTCCCATAAATCACATTATTTATACTTTCAGTGTCTTCAAGAGCTTAGTGTTATTCTATATCACAGAATGGATCACTGGTGTCAAGAGAGATTAAGTAATGTGTGTGAAGTTAAGTACACAGTAGGACAGTGTAATGTCTTGAGTTCAGGGTGGAGTTCTAAGCTCTCTTGCTCATGATTTGAACCATAATATTGCTCAATTGTGGACACATTTGGAATGTTTTTTAAATTGTTACCCTTTCAATTTTCCCTCCACTTCACAATTTCCAAAGCCATAAATAATGACTCTCCCTGCAGAGTATCAAATTTGCCTTCGAGATTTACCTTCTCTCAGAATACTCACTTATATTTTGCTTTGTCATTAACGTTGCATCAGTAAATATTTAATAATTGGTCTTCAGGAAAATAAAAGGCCTGATTTATGACAATAATCTATCATGTCTCCTCTCATGCTATTAAGATACCATTACCGCTGAACAAAAATTTGAAAAGACATGCCACAAATCACACCTTTATATGGAGCTTATACCTTATAAATACTATTGACATATAACTTCAAGATCATGAAAAAGAAAAAAATAATAGAGGTATAATTATGGTTGTCCATATTTAATGTTATTTAAATCAGCATTTTATATAAATTAATTTTTTAATATTGATTGTTCTAAACAGCTTCAAATTTCCTGAAAATTTTCAAATCGGCTCTTGCCAGCTGATATATATCCACTATGATATATAACTGCTTATGATCCTTTTGGATCCTCCCATCCCTGCTCTCTTAATCTTTTCTCCTTAAGAGGTGTCTTTATATTGTGCCTTCACTTTGCACATTCTTGATCTTTATTAATAGCTCCAGTGCTATAGTTTGGTCCTCTCAATTCGACTTCAAGAATCTAAATCTGCTGAATAATTATCTCCCCCATAAAATTGAGAAATTTTAACAACCCTATCTAATTTATTTTGAAATCTTCGTTTTATGCCTATACTTACAAGTTGTCAATTTCTAAGGAATAGGAAATAAATTCAGCACCTAGATTAGAAACAAGAGCAGCTTATGTAATAGGTACAACTGTCTCAGTGAAGTACTATTGATCTTTCAGTTGACCATTAGATCCTATACTGGGTTTGCATAGAAGCAGATTCTGCCACAAGAATCCCAGTGCATGTGTATCCATGGGAGGCAGAGGCACTGGATAGAGAGAGCCATCAAATAAGGGCACAGCATTAAGCCATCTTCTACCGGGCATACATTGAGCTTAATTCCATGAAAAATTCTGGGAATCTGCTAAACTTCCTTCAGCTCCTAAGAGTCAGTGTCAAGAGTTACTGGTGAGGTGCAATGACAGTTAACTTACCAGCATATATGGATTGTCTGGATAAAAACTCACCCTAATTTCAATAAAAACCAAAACCAAACCATTCAAAACAATCCAAGAACACACAAGCAGTTGAAATTTCGCTGAAGCACACCAGAACCCTGGGGCCATTGATAGTATTTGCTAACCCTGTGATGATCCCCTAGAGGAAAGGTTTTCTTGGGAACCTGGAATTTTTTAAGATTCAATATATTTATATTCTTATCATTGGATGTGTGCTTATTCTCCTTATTCAAAGCAAATTAATGAGTATGTAAAGTATCTTAAAGCATGACTTAGGTAGAATTTGTTTTTGCATTGTTTCTGATTTTGAAAATCAGAACAGATTTGTTACTTATTTTAGTTGAAGAATGTTACGGATCGACTTGCAAATATCCTTCAAGTTCATGTTGGATTCCTAATCCTCTAATGTGACTGCATTTGGAGACACAGCCTTTAAGAAGGTGCTTAAGATTAGATTAGTTTGTAGGGTGGATACTAACTTAATATATTATAATTGGTATCTTTTTAAAAAGAGGAAGACACCACAAAATTGAATATCCAGAAAAAGGACATAATAAGCCATATTAAAAAAGGCAATCATCTGTACCCAAAGAGAGATGATTCAGGAGAAACCAAAACTGCAGCTCTCAGAATTTATATTTTCAAACCTAACAGAAAATATCTTGTTGCTTAAATCTCCCAATCTGTGGTATTTTGATATAGCAACCCCCAGTAAATGAATTAAAAGGGGGATAAGCTTGTCATTTGTCAGCTCTATTATAAACTTGTATTTTTTTAAATTATTATTTATTTTGTTCTTTAGATCACAACGTCTGTGTTTTTTGGGGGTACCTCCCCCTTTCTTCCTTCCTCTGATGCCCCTTTCATTTTCTCAAACCCCACTCTGTTGTTTACTAGTTGTGCTAAGTCCATCAGTCTCTTTCCTGTGGCAGTGCCCTTTCACTGGGTGAGGCACTGTGTTGTTGGAACCAGGCGAACCTTGCTGGTAGGTTTTCAGTGATAAGTTTGCGTTGGGCGGCCAGTCTGTATTCATTTGTGATCTGTCCATGTTTTCTTGCTGCAGGCCGTCTTCTCCAATCCCATCTCCATTGCTTTGCTGCTTTTCCTTATGACTCGGGTGTCAGGTTTAGGGGGACTCGCCCCCTGTCAGTGTTGGTCAAGAAGTTTCTCTGTGAATACAGGCCTCTGAGAATGGCCTTTGAAGATCATCTCCTCTGCCTCAGTTTGCAGTTCTGATGTGGGGCCGATTACCCCATCTTTAGTCATCCTCTTCTCTCTCGTAGTGTGGGGAGGGTGCGTTGCTCTCCTTGAAGGCATCTCCAAAATGAAGTCCCAGATCTTCTTGGCCCAGTGAGGGCATAAGTGAGCATGGTGACATCGTGTCTCTACAGTTGTTTCTTTTGTCTCGCACACACTGGTTTTCTTGGTTGTCCAACTGCTGTGTCCATCTCAGGCTTGTGGGCTGGATTTTTTCATGGTCCCTGACCCGTTCTATGTTGGGGTTTGTGTT
The DNA here is from genome assembly GCA_004024945.1 of Uropsilus gracilis. Classification (NCBI taxonomy): domain Eukaryota; kingdom Metazoa; phylum Chordata; class Mammalia; order Eulipotyphla; family Talpidae; genus Uropsilus; species Uropsilus gracilis. The sequence continues at coordinate 61,761 of PVHY01002423.1, forward strand.
GCACATGTTCTTGATCCTCTGAAGTTTACCTGGAGTGAGAGCAAAATGCCCCCTTTCCCCGTTCCCCTGCTTGTGCACCGGTATCCCCGGACAGCCGAGCTTGTGCTCTCCCGTGCTCCCCTTGGGCTAGGAGCAGAGGGCAACATGGCTCGGCGGAGCCAAGCTGCAGATGGCTGTCCTGTGAAGTAGCCATCCGCGGGTGGATGGGGCGAACTCCCCAACCCCATTCCCCTTTCGGGGCTCATCCAGCTTAAGGGGCTTACCCAGGAAACTTGACCCCCTTTGCTCCCCACTGGCAAGGGAACCCCAACAGCCAGGGACCCGGGCGCACAGACAGCTCTGGGGTGGCTGCATCCTGGAGGGCGGGATTCCATAAACTTGCATTTGACAGGGATTTTCAGGAACTTTGAAAAACATTAGATTCCTTCAGGATATTTTTGACTTGATTATTCATGAAAGCTATACAACCTTCTCCTACATGTCACTATAGATTTCCAAAAGGTGACCAAACAAAAAAAAAAAAGAAAATGAAACTTCTGGAAAGAACTTTCTATTTTCCATTTCACATTTATTTTGTCTGGTGTGGCTGAGTTTGGAATGCAGTCCTCTTATTATGTTTAGACAACCAAAGGTATCACAGCTTAGTCTATATTTCCCAAAGATGATACTCAAGTCTGCATTATCCAAGAACTCATTTCTATTTACTCGAACAAACCTGTGTATTTAAGTAATAAAATAGTCATTAGGTATGTGATTTTTGCTGTAGTTTTTGACTTCACTCACTGACTACCATCTTGATTATTTTTACATTGATGCTTTCATCTATTTATATTAGCAAACAGTTACAAATGTATAAACATTATTTCTGTTGAAAGCAAAGCAGCACTACTAAGCTAATAAAATTTTCACGTTAACTCAAATACCATCTGTATAAAAATAGAAGCAGTAATTTCCTGGCTATCTTATGAATACATTTTCTGGTGTAACTTTAATATCTATAACTTCTTTTGGTTAAACCGTTATAAAACTGATACTTGCAAATTGATCTTGAAAACTTCCTCAAATACACTAGACAGTCTCATAAAATCTAATATATATCTCCAATTAGAGGCAGAGGGTTAACCACTGATGAAATAATTGGAAATACTTAAAATTAAGATATTTCTAAACTGGTCATTTAAAAACTGGCTAACAAGAGGTTGTTTGAAAGCATAATTATACTTCCTAGTTTGCATTGTTATACTTCATTATCACCTTTATAAGATTAAATTCAATTTCTTAAGAATGTCTAAAAGTGGCAGATAAAACTAGAATAATGATCAAAATTATTCTGGACAGTGGCTAAATCAGTTATAAGAGAAACAGGCGTGAAAGCCAAACTAATAAGTCAATTCATCAGGCTCTTTATGGAGTGATAATGAATTGGTAATTTTAATCTGTATAAAAGCAATTTCAAAGAAGGGATGAAATGCATCCTGTGCAATAAAATTGCTTTCTAAATCTAATGCTCAAAGATATAACCAAGTTGATACTACAACTCTAGCAAAATATATGTGTTCGTTATAGCTGATGATATTTTTGAGTAATTTTCAAAAATTGTTTTCAGATAGTTAAATAATACAATCCCATATATGGCCTTAATTTTATAGTTTATGATTTTAGATATTTACTTGATAACTTGTCTGTGCTTGAGACTAGACACTAAATTTTATTTGTATGTGGGTGCATATTTATCTCTTCAAAAACATACACAAGTGTCTATTGTCATTTGTGAAGAGAATTCAAGAAAATAAATTTCCAGAAATATGTTAACAACTTGATCATGGAAAAGATCATTGGTTTCTTTCAATGCCTGCATACAAGAGTATGTACATACAAGAGTACATACAAGAGTATGCCTACATATATTCAAGAGATCTGTTAGTTCTAACATTTTATTTAAAACTTGTTTTTATTAATTTTATAACTTTACTTATTTAAGAAGTTAATTCAGAGTATACTTAGATAATCTCTAAAATTAAAACTCTGATATAATCAGTTATAGATACAGATTTAATATAGGCTAGTGACACAGTTAAAAATTGTATTGGTGTCAAAATTCTCTGATTGGTAGATTCTGAGAGAAAGACCCCATGCAAGAGAAAATGGGAAGTGGGAGCAAAGGGCATATAAAAAGGGAGGAGCAAGGAGAAGGAAAAAAAAAAAGATGAGAATGGCAAATTGAGAGAACAGGCCCATGTGGCATGGCCAGGGGAAGCACCCAAAAGTGTGAGCTGGTGATAGCAAGGAGTCATGGTGAGAGAGTGTCTGGCAGAGAAGTAGCCTATGTGGAGTTGGATCCCAGAATGGCAGGCCAAGAGTGACCAGGGGTTGCTGAGGACAGTCCTGGTGCATTGGCTAGGCGGTGCTGAAGGTGAACCTGGTAAAGGAAAGCATGGAGCTGCAGCAAGGTGGCAGATTCGGAAAGCTGATTTGGGATCAGCATTTTGTTAAAGCAGTTTGAAGAGCCTTGGAGAAATGGAGCAGTGTCACACACTGGAGAAGAAGCAAAGAGAAGATGTTAGATGTACCTACCTCTTAGGTTTGGAGGGGCAAAAGGGCACTATCATGGACATGTATTTGGGACTTTTGGACTAAATGGTGACTGGGTAAGATAACTGGTCACTTGTGGCTTTAAGGACTTTTCATTTTTCATGTTGAAGTCCCTTGTTAATAAAGCCCTGTTGTTAAATTGCACTTGTCTGGCAGTTGCTATGTGTGATGTGAGTGGTACAGACCTGAGGGAAACTGACCAGCAACAGCTATATCTTAAAAGTGGCCTATTGGTTGGCAACTTTTGCCCCTTTATGACCCGATTTCAACCATGGCTGGGACAAATTACCCACAGGTACCCCAGCCCAAGCATAGTTTCCCTTGCATTAAGCACCTACAGTGGAAAGAAGTTGCAAGACTTTTGCTAAAAATACCTTAGTAAAAAGTACCCATGGGTTTAAAATTGACAAATAAATTGTAATGTGCCTATTACTTTGGATTGTAGTCATGTGCTTAAAATGGGTGAACTTTGTAATGTTCCAATTGCTTTGGACTCTGTGAGTTTGTAGTGAAAATTCTTGCATGCATTTTGGTTATGTTCATAGGAAAGTACTTGACTATGTCAATATGTATACTGACATAGTCAGTAAAAAGAAAGGCATGGTTGGTAAAAAGAAAGGCAAAAAGTCTTGTATTAAGCTATCAGATTTACAGAGTTTAGAAGTTCAGAAAAAAAAAAACAAGCTATTTAGCAAAAATTGGATATTTATTCAGCTATGACTGTCCAAATAACTATTGGGTACCCAAGGGTTCTGCAGGTTTAATTTGGTATTTTTCACTCTTGGATACTTAATGTTTAAAAAATGCTTTAACTGGTATTGATGTAGCTGTATGTTTTCCCTGCTTACATTTAATGATTTTGCATAATTGTGTAAAAAAGGGTTGTTTTACATCTATAGATATAAATGTCTATTAAATCAGAATGGGGGAATGATCCATGGTAGTAGCACAGTTAAAAATTATATTTGTACCAAATATAGGTAGCTGGTAGGCTGAATTTGAGAGAAAAACCCCTTGTGAGAGAAAATGGGAAGTAAATAAAATGGAGGTGCAAGGAGAGAGAAAATAAAACAAAAAAAAGCAAAGAGATGAGAATGGCAGACTATGAGAACAGGCCCTGTGGCCTGGCCAGGGGAAGCCCACTGGAAGAGAAAGCTGGTGGTGGTGAGGAGCCATGGTGGGAGAGCGGCTGGCAGAGAAGTATCTGGTGTGGAGTTGGATGCCAGAGTGGCAGGCCAGGAGTTGAGGGCAGGCCTGATAAGTGTGGTCAGATGCCACTTTACCACCACTAAAGTGTGGTAAAGGAAATGTGTGGAGTCGTAGCAAGGCAGCATATTTGGAAAACTGATTTGGAATCAGCATTTTGTTGAAACAGTTTGGAGAACCTTGGAGAAGTGAAGCAGCATGACACACTGGAGAAGAAGCAAAGAGAAGATGTTGAAAAAGAGCTGGCCTTTGCAGATTTGTCTACCTCTCAAGTTTGAGGGGCAAAAGGGCACCATCATGAACATGTGTTTGGGACTTTCAGACTAAATGGTGACTAGGATAACTGGCCACTTTTGGCTTTGAGGACTATTATTTCCTCATTAATTTCATTTGTTAATAAAACCATGTTTGAACTGCATCTGAGTGGCAACTGCTGTGTGCAGGTGATGCGAATCTGGTAAGAAGCTCAGTGGAAGAAGCCACATTTGAGTAGGTACTTTTTGTTTTTCCTGTGACTTACTGGTTAGAGGCCTTCTGCCCCATTTTGACCCAATTTTAGATTGACAATAAATGAAGATGTTTGGTTGTAGACATTCCTTTGTTCTGTGAGGCAGCAGTTTTTCGTTCCTCTAGCATTTATAATAAAAACAATGCTACAGAAAAATCCAGGGATGAAACATGAGAATTTTGAAAGGCATAGTCCTCATTATAAAAAATAAATATATAAAAATCAACAGATAGAAAACAACCATGATGATTAAGTAATTTGCATTATCATGAACTGAGATTCTCTGGCACACAAAGGTCAGCTAAAAATAAATTATGAGCATATAAGGAAATAATTGAATGTATTATTAGTCCATAATATTTGATGTCATTGCTAATTTTTTGCATTTAATGTTTCTCATCTTCAGAAGAGAGTCAAGACAAATTGTGCACAATGAACATTGTACATCTGTCCCAATCTCAGAGTCTTCAGAGTCACTCTTCTCAGATTTAGCCACTATAACCAAGAGAATAATTCCGCTTCATCTAATGACAATCAAGAACCTGTTCAATATAAAATGAAACAAATACAACACAATCCAGTTAAAGAAAATTTCTTCAAAAAGTGTGTGTTAATGGTCAAGCAGATGACTTTCCCAGGAGAGCTATTTCAGTAATGTTAAAGCTTTTTATTTTTTTTATTTATTTGATTTTATTATATTTTAAAAACAACATTGCACTATAACATTATATGAGCTTTGGGTATGCATCATTAAAAATCAGCAATGTATTTTAAATTTATATAAAGACTAATAATCTAACATTTAAGACATTGCTTTAGAAATCTATACTAATGAACTCCAGGATTCCAGGCTCTTTTTATGAGGGCCAGTGTCATACCTTAAGTTAGTGGTATTTGGCACAGATGTTCCTATATTATCAGTGTAGGTACTACATTGTAAAAAAACACTTCCATTCAAAGAAATTAAAGAAGAAATTAAAACCTAATTTGAAATAAAAAGCAAAGAGGATACAACATTCCAAAATGTCTGGGACTCAGCAAAAGCATATCTAAGAGGAAGGTTCATAGCAATACAGGACCATATCAAAAATGAAGAAACTAAACAAAGAAATAAGCTAATCTAAAAATATATATATATAAGCTAATCTCCCAACTCAGAAAATTAGAAAAAGAGCAACAAAAAAATCCAAAACCCAGCAGAAGAAAAGAAATAATAAAAATAAAAGAAGAAATAACCTAGAAACCAAAGAAACTAACCAGAAGATCAACAAAACTCAAAGCTGTTTCTTTGAAAAATAAATAAAATTGATAAACCCCTTGCAAAGCTCACAAAGAAGAGAGAAAATTCAAATAAACAGGATTACAAATGAAAGAGAAGAAATTATGACACAAAAGAATTCCAAAGGATAATAAGAGATTACTATGAACAACTATATGGATATAAATACAACAACCTGGATGATATGGACAGATTCTTAGAAAGATACAGCTGTCCAAAATTGAAAAAAGAATAGAGAATATAAATATACCAATCACAAGCAACGAAATTGAAGCAGTCAAAAACCCTGCCTAAAATCAAGATCCTGGAACCACATGGCCTTACAAATGAATTCTACCAGACATTCAAAGATGAAATAATGCCTGCACGACTAAAACTTTTCCCAAAAATTGAGAAAGAAGGAAAACTGCCAAACACAGTCTATGAAGCAAACATCACACTAATACCAAAACCAAATAAGGACAGCACCAAGAAAGAAGACTATTGACCAATTTCCCTAATGAACATGGACACAAAAATTTTAAACAAAATCCTGGCAAATCGAATCCACCAATGTATAAAAAGCATTATTCACCATGACCAAGAGGAATTTATCCCAGGGCACGAAAATGGTTCAACATCTGGAAATCAATTAACATAATATACCACATCAACAAAGAGAAAAGCAAAAACCATATGATCAAATCAATAGATGCAGAGAAAACATTTGACAAAGTCCAGCACCCATTTATGATAATAGCCCATGAAAAATTGGGGATCAAAGGAACATACTTCAACATAACAAAAGCCATCTATGACAAATCTTTGGGACACACCATCCTAAATGGGGAAAAACTAAAATCATTCCAATTAAGAAATGGAACCAGGCAAGGATGCCCATTCTCCCTACTACTTCTCAACATTGTACTGGAAGTTCTAGCTAGGGCAATAAGACAAGGGAAAGACATAAAAGGGATACAAATAGGAAAAGAGAGGGACTGAAACTGTCATTATTTGCTGATGAGATATGATTCTCTATATAGATAACCCCCAAAAATTTACAGAAAAGCTACTTGAAACAATAAACCAGTTCAATAAGGTAGCCGGATACAAAATCAACATACATAAGTCAGGAGCTTTCTTATATTCAAAAAGCCAAATAGAATAAGAAATAAAAATCCCATTTACCATCACACCAAAAAAAAAAATCAAATACATGGGGATAAAGCTAACAAACATGTAAAAGTACTATACAAAGAAAACTTTAAAATGCTGTTAAAAGAGATAGAAGAAGACAGAAGAAAATGGAAAGACATTCCCTTTCCATTGGACTGGAAAAATTAACATCATCAAAATAACCATCCTACCAAAAGTAATCTGCAGATTCAATGCAATTCCTATAAAAATCCCATGGCATTCTTTAAAGAGTAGAACAAAAATTACTGAAATTCATATGGAATAACAAAAGACTTGAATATCAAAAAGTCTCCTGACCAGAAAAAGAATGGAGGTATTACAATTCCAGACTTCAAACTATACTACAAAACCACAGTAATTAAAACAGCTTGGTACTGGCACAAAAACAGATAATCAGACTAATGGAACAGAATTGAAAGCCCTGAAATAAAACCACACGTATATAGTCAACTAATCTTTGACAAAGGAGTGAGAGACTTACATTGGAACAAGGGCAGCCTCTTTAATAAATGGTGCTGAGAAAATTGGGCTAAGACACGCCAAAAAAATGAACCAAAACCTCCTTAACACCTTGTACAAAATCTAACTCAAAATAGAAAAAGACTTGGATGTAAGACCAGAAACCACAATATTCATAGAGGAAAACCTGGGCAAAACCCTCTATGAGTTACAATTCAGAAATCCATTTCTGGACACATCTAGAGCAGGTAAAAAATGAAGGAAAATATAAATAGCTGGACTACATCAAATTAAAAATCTTTTGTGCGGCAAAAGAAACAATAGAGTCAACAAAAAGAAACCCAATTGAGTGGGAAAAAATTTTGCCCTCCATACAAGTGATAAGGGTCTGATAACAATGATACACAAAGAACTTACTCAACTTAACAAAAACAAAGCAAAAAAAAAACAGTTAAAAATAGGGAGAAGAACTAAAAAGACTCTTTTCTAAAGACAAAGTACAAATGGCCAATAGGCACATAAAAAAAAATGTTCAACATCACTAGCAATTAGGGAAATGCAAATCAAAATCACAATCAGATACCACCTTACACCAGTAAGAATGGCCCACATGCAAAAAAATAACAGGCAACAAGTGCTGGCATGGATGCAGAGAGAAAGTAACATATTTACATTGCTGGTGGGAATATGAACTGGTTCAGCCACTATGGAAAGCTGTGTGGAGAACCCTCAAACTAATGAAAATGAAACTACCATTTGATCCAGCAATCGTTCTTCTGGGAATCTATCCAAAGGAGACCTCAATGTGGATTCAAAGGGACAACTGTGCTCAGATGTTTACTGTAGCACTATTCATAATTTCAAGGACATGGAAGCAACCCAAATGCCCCAAGACAGAGGACTGGATAAAAAGGATGTGGTGTATATGCACAATGAAATATTACTAATCAATTAAAAATGGCAAATTGAATGATTTTATAATAATATGGATGTACTTAGAAGAAATCATATTAGCAGAAACAAGTCCAAAAGAAAAAGACAGAAACCAAATGGTTTCACTAATACATGGGACATGGGAAACATAAAAAGCCATGGGGAAAAGTCAAACAAGCTAACAACCAAATTGAAGAACAAAACGGTGGGGGGGGGTAGAGGGTGGGAACAGTCAGGGAGGGAAAGAGGTGGGTGAACCCTGGGTATTACAAAGATGTGAAATTTATACATAAATTAATTAATATTAATAAATAAATAAAATTAAAAAGTAAAATAAAAGCTTCCATTCAATGATCTGGAAATTTCACTAATGCAAATATCCCTGAGACTACAGTGAGAATTTTCACTGAAATTTACCTGAGACTTTTGGGAAGTTTCTAACGTCAACTGAAGATCTTCAATCAATTACCCAAACTTCTCCTGGAAAATCAGAATGGTATCTCTAGGGATTCTCCAGGGAATATGTCCAGTTCAGTCAGGATCCCTCAAGGCTGTGAGACATTCTCAGAGGTATTTGAATGTCAAATTAGTTCTGTACTTGAAGAATTAGTCATGTAACTACAAAGTATCATCAGAAAGTTATTACCAAGAAGAGAGATTTCCACAATTCTATTTTTCTGGCTTGCTTTTATCCCAGAATAATTTGCCAGACTTCTTCTGTGTTGCTGAAGCCTGCAAAAGTTTGTGATTCTTCCCTGGGCTGTTATGATCAGTGTGATGTGTCAACAGAGCTAAGCTACAGCTCTCAGTGACGTAGGTGTTGCTATGAGGGTACTTTAACTTGTGACTCACTATAATCGGTTGACTTTCACAAGAGAGACTATACAAAATAGTCATGGTGGACCTGATACAACCCAACTAAAGCTGAAAGTCTTAAGAAGGAGTTGAAGCATCCCTGAAAAGGTAGAAATTCTTAAGTGTTGTAGCCTGCCTTTCTTGAGATCCAGTCCTTGTGATTTAGATTTGTTTACTCAGCCCCCACAGTGCATTTCTTGGTACATATCTTTAGACTGCTCCTCTGATTGAATTCTCATTGATTCAAGAAATTACATGTTTGGGAAGTCTGAACCAGTGTTTTGGCTTGACTTTAGACTCTCAGTTAAAAACGCTCTATGAACTGGGAACACTATCCTATTAGAAGTTTCTGCCAATACACTTTCACCATATCGTTACTTATAGATTGATCAATTATACAGAAATAGCCACCAATAGCTTGCTCTCTTTTTGTTGCATAAGGATGACCAGAAACAAGAAAGAAATGATAAACATCTTTAACTGGTGTAGTGATTTTTACTTTGAGTGCATCTTCATTGAAACTTGACCTAAAGTGTGGTTTTAGGTGGAATATGTTTTGCCTTTTCATTACTTTAAAACTTAAGATTCTGTAAGCTTTCCCAAGGGAAAAGGAACTTTCCAGCTAAACGACAAAGCAGATCAAAATATTACTAGCTTATTTTAGAGTCAGTAAAAGAGAAAATATTTAATCAGATTTATTTTGCTCTAAAAGAAACTGTCAAGATTTGGATAGGAATATCATGGTATATAGCTTTATATGTTTATATATATATATATATATATATATATATAGGAATAACCTGAGGCATTCAGATAAACAAATTAAGATGCAATACATGTGCTTGAGTAATTGCCAGAATACTTGCATTATTCATTAATAGGCCTCAGCTCTCCCAAAGAGGAGATGCAAGGAACACTGTTCCATCACAGTGTTTGATTTTAAGGCAGTATTATAATATCTTATTCAAGTTGAATTTACATTTTTTCCTCCATAGGTAGTTTGTTCTCGCAATCAAGGAGTTTGCTTCTTTTTAAGACTATAAAAATTAATTCCTATCGTGTCTTTCTTGAGTTTTGACTGCTAGAGAGCTTCAGAATACAATTTTATTTATAAAAATGGTTCTATTACTTTACTATTTTGAAGCTAATGATCTATCATACCAACATACTGAAGTCTGTTAAAATCCCAATAGTATGGGGCTAGGGTAGTTTCCAGGTTAGTGTACACATCTATGTAACCTCTTTGATTTTAAATATTCTTTTTATTTAAATGCATCCTCTTTCCCACAGCAGAGTTTCAGTTGTATCAGGCAGTCCTTCCAGGAAGAGGAAGTGAGTGTCAGAGAGAGAAAGAGATTCAGAAGTGAATGTAGAGACATTCACAACATTGTCTAGTGTACAATGTAATTCAGTTTGATCAGTTTGATATTACTCATAAATATACCCAGGAAATTTTAAGGATTTCAGAATAACTGGAACTTGATGGAGACATGTTTTTTCTAATATGCCACCTAGAATACCTTACTAGGATACTACAGTTACCAGACAAATCTGAATTGAAAAGAATCCTCCATGCCATTGTGCTGAGATGTGGGTCAACCAGTCCACTGTAGGGTTCTAGAGGCATTTGTCATAATATGTGTGTGCCTTTTGATACAATACTTCTCAAATAGTTGAGGAAAAGATACATACACACATATTTATGCAATCACTTTCAGGTGAAGTCTAAAAGATTTTCCTTTTATGTGGACTACTGGATCAGATTTGACTATAATTATAGTGATAAAGAAGGAATGAGTCACATGGGAAAATTTAAATATAGAAAATGAAATATGTTTATACAAACATACATTCGGTAGTTGGACTACCATGAAATTAAGAAATTTATATTCTCTGCAAAGATTTGCATTGTCTCATTTTATGGAGGATATAGAAACAATCAGAAGAGTCCTTCTAAAATTGCCTACCAACAATATAACCATTGACTTAATGGCTGTGGTAATATATATCCTGTTTTGCCAGGAAAGGGAATAATGCATTAGAGACTGCATAACCACAAGATGGAGCGTAGTGGAGATAATTCATTATTGGCTTCAAAATCTGAAACCTTATATTTATCTATTGGGACAGGTGCAGGAAAATATAGAGTACAGTGTTTCTGAGCTTCATGAAGTTGTTAAAGGTGCAAGTAAGGTAAAAAAAATGTATTTGTTCAGAGAGGGAGAAGAAAAGTTACAATCAGAAACTCCAATGACAGGCCTGAAGTACTCAGAGCAAAGAACATGTAGCACTTTGACATACTGCAGGGTGGATATGGGAGAAGAATGAGTAATGCTTCAAAGAAAGAAAGAACAAACTTCCCATAAATGAGATGTTTTTGCCACAATACACTTCTAGCTGTTACTATAAAAAGTGTTAACAACACATACGTGCCCAGCAGGCGAAATTCCATCTAACACTTTCTCAAGTCATGAGTTATGAAAATTAATTGCTAGGACAGTTCCATATGGTTGGGACATCTGCTGAAAGACTTCCCACAAGCAGATTCAGGGAAATACAATTAAAGAATGCCTACGGAATGTTTGGAATCATTTTTATGACTTCCTAATCTAGCTAAACTTCAACAGCTGCTTGACTAAGGTAAAATATTACCAAATTACATTGACATTCACCCACTGACCAACATCATAAAATACTAAAATTCAAGTGTTGCATATGTTTGGGCAACATTTCACCTAGTTAAAAATATCTCTCTGAAGGAGGTGGGAAATGACAGAAAGTTTTCAGAGATGACTTCAATGACCAGAGGAAAATCACTTGGTTCAGTGGAAGTAGTTGCCAAAAACCCTCAATTCCTGCTTGCCCTCCCCTGTGAGCTCACAATGAACTCAACTGCTTCCCCACAAGGAAGAGTCTTGTGGATGTGTGATGTTGTGGAGAATAGATTGTCATTGGAAGGTAGAAATAATTTCTACTATATTATAATTCCTAGGAAATTTTATTTAATTTTGTCATAATTCTTAATTTAAGGACATAGCAAACTGAATATATGGTTGGTGGTATGAAAGATAACTTAAATGCATGATATGGAGATTCCCCACAAGGGTTTTCGTATGACACTCTGCTTCCTGCCAACCATTTTTGGCCTTTAAGAAAATTTAGGAAAGGAAATTAAAACCTGAATTGCATCCTCCTGGATACTTGATGTTGTCTAATTTGTGAGAGGACACGGGGTTTGCTTTGCTTTTTATTCATGTGAAGCATAACTTTTTCAATTCCTTATCTTTTTCTCTTCATTTATCTGCTAGCTATTTTCCTGTATATGCCACTACACAAGGGTAGGGGAAGCCTCAGACTTCAAGCTGATTTAGGGGGAAGTACACCAGAAAGGGAAATATCCTGTGGTCTGGTGATTCCATTGTAATAGTGCTCACATGGGAAGTGAGAATTCTTTCATATCTTAGTGAATTGAGTATAAATATCCTTAGACATCACTTCCAAAGTACTCTCCTTACTTGGTGTCCATTCCTCTTCCACTTCATTTTTCATTATTATTCTAGGACATCATATGAACAAAACCAAGATGTTTATAGAAAGTACCCTTGCTTTTACCCAATAAGGTCTTTCAAGTCGTAGATATAATAATGCCATGTACTTGGGCAGTGCCCTTATACCAAAGAATGCTGAGTGCTTTCACTAACTAAATGTCAACTTACCAGCCTGCCTGACATTTCTCTTTGCAAGCCCTTATTAACTTCTTACATTTTTCTCTATTATACAATAAGGGTAATGTCATGGCCATATATATTTAGTTCATACTAGAATGACATATCTACTCTAATATTCTCTTCTGATTTGAAAATTTTCCCAGTCTCTCTCTTCTTATATCATTGCCAAAATCCTTTCTCCCCACCAAATGCTCTGACGTTGAATCATTGCAAGAGTGTCACATTTTAAAATTGATATTCTATCCATATTCATATACATAGACATCTATCTCTGTGTCCACATATGTATATGTATATACACATAACTTTTTATATCTCTCATATTCGCAACACCATGTCTAACAGTGGGACAGCATCAAAATCAACATTTTGACACTGGTAAAATCCAAAGAGCATTCTCAGATTTTACCAGTTATATACTACATGCATGTGTGTATGTGCAGTATTCTCTGCAATTTTACCAAATGTGCAACTGTGTGAGCATTACCACAATCAATATACTTAACTCTATTATCACAAAACTTCCTTTTCCTGTCCCTGTAGCCACATTTACCTTGTTCCCAGTCTGCACTTATACCCTAGTAAACACTCATTTCTTCTCCATGTCTATAATTATGTTCCCTACACAAATGTTATGTAGGTGGACCCAGGAATGAATACAACATATGAATCATTCTAAGATTAGCTTTTTTGTTTTTACTTTACAAAATTTCCTTGAAATTCAAGCTGTGGTTTGTGTTAATGGATTTTCATTGCCATGTTGGTAGGGTTCCATGATATGAGAACACCTTGCAGGACCATCTGGGATACTTCCAGATCTTGATTATTAGGAAAAAAAGATTCTATATGTGTTCATGTATACATCTTGGCATGATTTTTTAAAGTTTCCATTTAATATATATCCTGTTCATGGGCAAATTTATTTTTTAGTATTAAAATAACTGCCAAACTATTTTTCAGAGTAATAGCATTATTTTTTAATGAAGGCAATGAATAAATAATTCAATTTCTCTGCCCTCTCACTAACACTTAGGGTTACTGCTATTCATTATTTATTCTGATAAATGTTTTGTGCTATGTCCTCTTAGTTTTCATTTGCATGTCTCTAATGACTGATGATGTCAATGAAGATGTGATGATGATAACAGTTTTCATAATGTCACTAATGATTGATGACGATGATGAAGATGTGATGATGATGATGATAACAGTTTTCATAACTTCTTCTTTGAGCTGCTGGTGAAACTTGTTTCTCTTCTACCCTTACATTCTGATACTCAGATAAGGAACTCTTTTCTAATGTTTATTTTTCATTTGTATTTCTCTACAGCTAAATGTCTAGTAATGCTGTTTTGAATCCTCTTTATATTTTCTAACTACAAGTATTTTTTATATGTGTGATTTGTAACTAATTACCCAAGTCTCAATTTTTTTTTTATCCTATCAATAGTGTCCTTCACAGCACATTTTAAATTCAAAGAATTTGCTGAAGTCCAATCTACCACTTTTTTCTTTAATGGATTAGGCTTTTTGCGTCTGAGAATCTTTTGCCTGCTTGTATGTTCTAAAGGTTTTCTCTTGTATTTTTCCCCTAAGTTTCAGAATTTTTGGATTTATAGTTAAGTTTTTGATTCAGTTTTTTAAAAGAACAAATATAAACTTTAACCTGACATGTTATACAAAAATTATAACATGTTATACAAAAATTATAACATGTTAGGCTAAGGTTCAGATTTGATTTTTGCCTATGAATCTCCAACTGTTCAGTTTATTGAATAATCTATCCCTTCTCCATTGATCTGCTTTAGCTCTTTTGTTATAAATTAATGGAGTGTAGGTATGTAGGTATTTTCTAGTTTTTCTGTTCTGTTCAGTTGATCTACATGTCTATCGTTCCACCATCCCCTCATTGTTCAGGAGGACTACTAACTGTATGGAAGATTGATTCCAAACACTGTGTTCTTTATTATTATTCCTATCCTGGGATGCATAGCTTTTGCAGATCTTAAAAATGCTTAAAATATTTGCATGAAATATTGGAGTAAAATCATTATTATTGCTTTCTAACTGGGTTTTTTTACAAAAATAGTTTTTTTCATCATATATTTGTGAGAAAATACAGTTATGGCAATTGATGCTCTATTACGAAATTACTAAACTTGTTTTTAATCAAGAAAAAAAAAGAAATACCACATCATAACACTACAAAATAAAATTACAGACTAAGGAATTGTGAAACATTGTAAAAAAAATTTTTACAAGGACTTGTAAAAACACAAATATAGATTACTTAACTGTTATTTTATTAACATAAAAGACTATGGGGAGTGAAGCAGAAGCATAGTAAAGTAAGAGAAATTAATGGGATTTTAAACTCACTGCTCTGTGTTTGAAATATGGCAGCCCTGTATCACCTGACTACCTGATATCACCAAAATGTTACGGTTTGCATGGTCTCTGCAAAGAGCTTTCTTACTGCCCACATCAAGATGCTCTTTCACATGTCAGACCATTACTTAAATTTAAAGTTAAAACCCCAGATTTAAAACAAATGAATTAAAATACAAAAAAAGTGAAATTATTTATTCAGGACACAGATTCAGTGGGAAAGCTTAGTAAGTTAAATGTCTGTTTTTTCCCATTGTGATTTAACTGAATTCTTGCAAAATAGTACATCATAATTTTGGACATGCGAACAGACTTTTCAAATAGCCTTTTTGAAATGAACAATCTCTACCACACTCAATGAGACAAATATGAGTTTTTCTAACAGTCTTGCTGCAGAGCATTGACCTCTATTGCAAAATTAATCCTATATCTAGGTCATATATCAGGATCCTATATCAGCCTTCCTTTTTGGTGTTTGTCTTTTTCTTGATAGGAAAGTAAGGCACTTTGTAGTTATGTTCACAAAATACTAACACCAATGTGTGTGTGTGTGTGTGTGTGTGTGTGTGTGTGTGTGTGTGTACAGTGGTAGATCTGGAGTCATTTTTGTTTTTTGAGCAGGGGAGGAAGAAATGTTTTGTAAGTAATAATTATATAATAATAATGTAATCATAATGATAAGTCACTATAAGGAAATTGAAAGACACCATCCTGATACAAGTCAGAGTCTTTCTGGACTAAATACAAGTTAAAAGGAAATATTAAACTATGCAACAGATAGCATTCTTACAATAAGAGTCATTTTCTTGGTTTCTCTGAAAACCAAAATATACCTATCACTAAAAGTAGTTTGATGTGTATAGTAAACTAAGACTTTGTAATTAATCTGTGATGTTTTCCACACACTGAAATTGGGAGTTTGCAGGAGATTTTTCTGTTTGCTTTTAGAATAGACTTGTGAAAATATAGCTTTTTAATAGAACTTATGGGACATCAGGCATCATCTTAAAGACAGTCAAAATGAAGCCTAAAGATATTAAGTGTGTTTTTTACTAAGTACGTTAACTGAATAGTCAAAGACCATTCTTCTGAAATCAATCTAAATTGGCCACAATGCCACATTGCATATTTGGGTTTTTTCCAAGCCATACAAGTGCACAATTCACCAAATAAAAATGCTGTAATTCTGAATATATAATAATTATCTCTGCAAAAGAGACAATGGTATACTGAAAATAGAATTGGACACATATCATGAACGTAATGTACTATATACTCATGTTGCTTCTCAATGATGTACACATGAAATTTACAGTTTTGTCACTTATAAGTAGTATTATTTTTAATTCTATCTATCTATCTATCTATCTATCTATCTATCTATCTATCTATCTATCTATCTATCTATCTATCTATCTATCATCTATCCATCTATCTATATGTTTTTTTTACATCAGTGTATACCCTAGGGTTTCCCACCACCATATCATGTCCATCATTTTGATCTTTTGTCCTTTCCCTGATTTCCCTCTCCTTTACTCCCTATTCATAGCTATTTCTTTAGTTCTGTTTGTCATCTTGTTAGTTTTAATTTTTCTTTGACATTGTTTGTTTTCCCTATAACCTATCTCTAAGTGAAAACATCCAGTTTTTGTGTTTTTCTTTCTGGTTTATTTATGCTAGTATGAGTCCTTCTAGCTCCATCCATGTTGTTGCAAATACTAAAGTTTGTCTTTTTGCTTGCTGAATAGTATTCCATTATGTAACTTTATTACATATTTCTGATCCATTTGTCTGTTTTGAAGCATTTGGGGTATTTTTATATTCTGAATATTGTAAATAGTGCAGCTATAAACATGGGAGTACAGCTGTACTTTTAAATTAGTGTCTTGGTACTCTTTGGGTATATTTCCAGTAGTGAAATTGCTGAATCAAATGGTAGTTCCATTTTCAGTAATTTGAGGGTCCTCCACTTAGCTTTACATAGTGGCAGGACCAGCTTGTATGGCCACCAGCAGTGTAAAAGTACCTCTTCCCTGCCTCACTGGTTGTTGCCCGTTTTTGTTGTTGTTGTTATTTGTTTTTTGATTTTTTTTCATATGGGTCATACTTATAGGTGTAAGGAAATATCTCACTATGGTTTTGATTTGCATTTCTCTGATTATAAGTGTTGTTGAGCATTTTTGTTGGACTTTTGTATTTCTTCTTTGGAGGAGTGCCTTTTAAGCTCTTCTCGACATTTCTTGACTGACTTTTTGGCTTTGTTTTTTGGTGAGTAGTATGAGTTCTTTATGGATCTTAGATATTAGACCCTTGTCAGTTGAGTGGAGTGCAAAATTTTTTCCATTCAGTTGGTTGTCTTTTGATTATTGTCTCTTTTGCTGTACAGAAGACTTTAAATTTGACATAGTCCCAGCTGTTTGTTTTCTTTCATTTTCTTTGCATGTACTGATGTGTCCTGGAAGATGATTTTGTGGTATAGGTCATGGAATGTTTTGCCTATGTTTTCTTATATATATTTTATGGTTTTGAGTCTTATGTCAAGGTGTTTTAGCCATTTTGAGTTGTTTTTTTGTGTATGGTGCAGGGTCTAGATTCATTCTTTGTGTACAACGGATTATAAACCATCCTTGTGGCCCTGGGATAAATTCTACTTGGTCATGTGTATAATTCTTTTTATGCTTTGTAGGATTCATTTTGCCAAGATTTTATTGTTTTGTTCTTCCTGTTTATTCTTCTGTTGGTTTTGATCTTGAAGCTTCTCATAAGATTTCTTGGCATAGAGATTTAATAGTAGCAAATTTCTTAAGTCTTTGCTTCTCTGAGAACATTCTTATTTTTCCTTCATAAAGGAAGGAGATTTTTGATGGGTAGAGTATTCTTGGATGGCATTTTTTTTGGAGTTTTTTAAAAAAGTGATTCCAGTCTTTTCTTGCCTGGAATGTTTTCTCAGAGAAATTTGCACTCAGCCTACTAGGTTTTCCTTTGTATGCTATCTGTTTCCTTCCTCTAGTCTGTTTCATTATTCTTTATCTTGGATTCTTGGAAGTTTTACAATGATGTGCCTTGCTGCAATTTTCCTTTAATTAAGGTAGTTTGGTGTCCTTTGTCTTCTTGTATGTATATTTTCATTTCCTTCATCAGGTTTGGGATGTTCTCTGTTATTTCCTTAAATATTCTTTCAGTTCCAATGACTCTCTTTTTTTTCTTGCATTCCAAGTATTCTAATCTTTCCTTTCTTCAAGGTCTCTGAAAGATCTCTGAGTTTTCCTTCTGTCCTATTCCTTTGTATTTCTCTCCTTTTCTTTGTTGGTACTTTTGCTTTTGGTGTCTTCAAGGGTACTGATCATTCTTCTATTTCATTTAATATGTTTTCATGACTTTTCCCTGCATTTCTGAGCTCCTCTGTTACTCTTTTTATATCCCAGTTTTGTTTCATTTTTAGGGATTCAATCTTGTTCTTCAGGTCATAAATTATGTTACTCTTATGGATGCAGTCATTTTTTTATATTTTTCAACTTCTTTTAGCTCTTTGAAGCTTCTGCCATGCTGAGTTTGAGTTTTTCTCAACTCTTTGAATGCTTTTGTCATAATTAGCTTGAATTCTTTGTTTGACAGATGAAGCATTTCTTCTATGTCATTGTTATTGGGATACAGAGGTTATCCTTCCTTTGGTGATGTATTGTTTCCTGGAGGACTTGCTTGAATATTTGCATTTTTCCTCCTTCCTGTGACTTGCTTTGGGGCTTGCTCTATGTATTGGAATACTATAGTAGCTCTTGTATTGGTGGTCATGGTTGTAGAAAGGCTTGCAGCATGTCCTAGATGATTCTGTCTTGTACTAGAGCTGCTTGGTTTGGTTTGTGGTTGTTGCAATGGTTGGTGTTTTCTTGCAACCTAAGGAGACAATGGGTTGGTGAGTTTGTTGGTAGAATTGTATTCTCTCACCTCTGAGTTTCTTTCCCTAAGACTCTGGGGGTAAAAACCCTCTTCTGAGTTTTGCAAGAAGTTGTTAATCCTCAGCTGTGATGCTGGAGCTTGCAATGTGCTGGCTTTCTCTTTTCCTTGTGGGGTACACTACCTTTGGCACTCGCCCTGCAGTGTCTGATCACTGTGGTACACATAACATGGGGCCTGGATCATGGTGATAGCTGCAGTACCTGCACTTACCAGCTCCCCCTTCACCTAAGACACTGGGCACCAGGTCTGGTGACCTCCCTTCAATATTCAATTGTTGGGGTACTTAGTCTACAGGTCCAGGCATGGAAAGTGTCCTGGGTTCTGAGCTTCCTGCCTCTCCCTTCCCCCTACAGCATGCATGGGGTGCAGAGGATGGCAAGCTCCCTGAGGTGTCTAATTGTTGAGGCATGCAGCTCAGGAAACCTGCACAAGGAAATGGCACTGGAACCTGCACTTGGCCAGGTACTTTACTTTGCATTACTTTGATTAAAATACTGTCCTCTTATTCTTTTAGGCTACCTTTAATCAAACCAAAACTAAATAGTTTTAAGTCACAGATTCATATAAAAGAAACTACCTATTTTCACAACCCACAGGATTAACACTATAGTGCAGGGATATTGGATGACTTATTTAGATTTTTTTCCTTTTTTCACTTGCGTGTGTTGTGTAGATTTTCTGTCATCCCATTTATCTTTGGAAAATTCAGAAAAGGAATCATTACTTGAAGATCACAGCCTAGAAGTTTTAAACTTAAGTTCATGAAAGAAAGGTCTATTTCTGGGTAGAAAAGTGAGGTAAATTTTTCTTTATGAAAGCTAGTATAAACCTGAAATTGGTAGAAAAGTAACTGTTTGAGAGAGTGTTCAGTGCTCTTCTGCTCTGGTGAGTAGCATGAAGACCAGCAGGAAGGAAACAGATAATCACTATGGGGACCAACTCAGGAGCTGACTCACAGTTCCAGGCCTCCCATGAAGCAGCTCAGGCTGGTGTCAATAATTCCCTCTGTTCCAGCATGAAGGGAGGAATATTCATCTGTTTCTGTGGTAATGGAGACTTTCACAATCTCATCTGGGCAACGAAATGGACCCACAACCATCATGATTTCAGACTCAAACTATTTCAGAAGCAGCAACAATGGCAGTATATACTGCTGTAGTCAATTCCCAAATAAATGATGTGAATGCTTCATATTAATGAATTATCAAGGGATTTTTATGAGAAACCATATAAAGAATGTTGCAGAGATTCTTAGGATGCTGTTTTTCCTGCTTGGCCTGGGAAAATAATGGCATGCCAGGTCAGAGGATTTTATGCACTTGGAGAACAAGGATAGAAATAAGACAATTCTGGAATGTCTGAGTTTTGGGCTAGGATCACCATGAATCTCATGATTCTTGGTTAATCTGAGTCTTCATGTATCTGGATTCTTTTTTTCTACCACAATTCTAACCTCCACTGCCCCCTTTAGAAAAATTATTAATATGTTAGAGGGAAATTTCTTCATTTGTTTTCTTCTGTGATACTCAAGCAGATGACTTTCTCATGAGTGATACTTTCCCATGAGCATATTCATATTTTGGCAAGAAGGAAAATCTACTGGAAAATAAAACAAATAATGCTACAGACAGACTAACACAAAGATATAATTAACCTTGGATTATGTTGAATTCCCTGTATGTTAGCTGGAACTCCATTCTTCCCCTTGGAAAGATTTTGACAACACATATCAAAATGTTTTATGTATGTGTCTGTTGATCCATCAGTTCCTTTTCTAAGAATTCATTAAAAAAAAAACTTGCTAGATTGTTTGAGCTATATCATATGTTGAACAACACTGAAAGTAACTATATCCCAAAGGGGAAAAGAAAAGAATATTAACCCTGTAAACCTAGATTCAAATTCCAATTTCATCTTACTAACTGTAGAAACTTGACTAAACCACTTAAGCTTTTTTGATTTTCAATATCATTTTGTATTTTATAATAATATCTATCTTACAAGATAATTCTAAAGACTAGATGAGAATAGACAGATGAACTCTCTATGGAAACTCCAAATTTTCAGTATATTTTTACCCAAATCATCATAATTAAAATATGACTGCTACAATTGCAAGTGTGACATTACAAAAATGATGAGGTACATATGCTTTAAAAATAAAGCATAAAACATTCTTTTTCTTGCTGAATCTTCTTCTCTATGTTTAGTTCATATAAATCTTATTAGTCATATATTGTGGTAGTATCCCATAATAAAACATCAACTTGGGAATAATATCAACTAGAGAAGGAAGTTAAGCATAAGATTGGTGGTGTATTTTAAATAGAGTAGGCAAATATGACTTCAAAATTAAATGTTTTTCTACTTGTTCCTGAACAATTGTCTCATTGTAGTAACTAAGCTATTTAAGAAAGAAACAATCTGTTGATTTGAGGAAAAAGGCAAATCTGTTGATCTTTTGAGGAGAATATTGAAAAGTTATAAATAGTGGGGGGGGGGAAGAATCTCCTGGAGGACATATATGATCTGAAAATGAATCCAAAATACATTATTTTTATGAGCATAAATTAGTGTCAGTGGTTAATTAATACTGAAAGGAGATTTATGTATTTCTTTGAAAGCCTATAAATTTTAAGCTTATTTCTCATTTATCCAAAGGAAAATTATCAACCTAAAGGAAAGCTGGGCTTACCAGGCAACTAAGTGTAAATGTAATATAGTCTTACCTGGGAAGTGATGTCATAGCCTTAGAATCAACCTTCTTTCTAGCTGGAACAGCTGCTCCCAAATTCTCTTCTGCAGAATATTAGAACTAAAGAACTTTTTTCCCCAACAAATATTTTTTCCCCAACAAATATTTAACAAGTGCTAAAGGTACATACAAACAAACACTGTGACTCTCTGACTAAAAATGTTTGGCAAGCACAGAATGTTGTAATTCCCTTTTTGAGGGCTTGCAACCCTCATTGACTTATCAAAAATCATGACAAAAATCATGACAATAAAGAAAAGTGAGAAACTGTAGCTCAGGTCTTCCTAATCTGCTAGAATCCAAAATTCATTTGTGCTCAAAATACATACTAGATTTCCAGGGAGCAATAAACTGTGTAGGACACCAATTTGGGAGATACTTCTTTTGGAAGTTATAGGAAAACAAAAAATAGCTATGTAAACATTTTCAAATAGCTTGCATATTGTTCTTGAAAAGGGGACTTTCAAATACATTTATTCTATAATTAAGAATCACAAAAATGTCTCCTTTTTACATTTATCTGAACAAAAATTTTCATTTTGACTATATTGTATTTCCATATATTCTATAAATATATTATGATGCATGAAAGTAAAACAAAACAAAAGAACTTTCCTATTAACTAGTATGATAAATCCACTTGAAAGTAAGTTTTTTTTTAAGACTCTTATTCTCTCCTAAACCTCTTCCTCTACATCAATATTTTGCAATTTCCTGCTAAGATGAAGGTCAGTGCTCAGTTAACATGAGCACTGACCTACTTCTAAATGGGTGTGAAGGAGTTTGGGAATACATCCAGGATCATCAAACTCTAATTTACAATCTACATTATGATGTAGTACTGGGCTGAGATATCAACTACCTCATCAGTAATTCCATTTTGCTGCTTTTAGAATTACTGCACCATAAATAAAAAAATCATGTATACTGATCCTATCTCTCTAACCAAGCATTCAAGGCAAACCACAGAATACTATTTGAAGTCCCAGAAAAGCATATAATCTAGCTGAAGTTCTTCAATACAGCCTACAAACAGCCTGTTTCTATTTTATCAATGTCAAGTAGCCATCATACTTTTACAAAGGTCTTGAGAAATAATTGCTAGCCAATTATTATCCACTTTTAGCCAAACTAATTTGCTTATTGTTTGAAATTAAAAAAAAATATTTCTTCACAATCTAAATGTAACATGTAATTTTCCAAGTAATTTGTGAGAGAGTGAGCAAATTACAAGATATAAGGCCGAATGATGACTTTGTACTTTAGAAACAAAGTAAAGGAATAGACAAAACTAAACAATACAAACTCTAGAAGCTGACTACAGCATTGAGACTATCAGAGAAAGAGAGAGTCGGGGGAAGAGGTGAAGGATAGTGGGGAGAGTGCCTAATACACTGAGGTGGTGGAGGATTGTAGGCAGTTTGATGGTGGGCTTGGCATGGTAGCATATAAATCATAAACTAAGTTGGAAATAACTTATTACCTCAGTTAAAAAATAAAATTTTAATCAATAAAAGAAGAGTTGATGAACTTAGGTAAGATAAGATTCTTACTTGTATCACTAATTTGCTAGCTGAATTTGCTCATAACCAGGACTAAAGTTTTTTTCAACAATACTTGTTCATGAGACTCAACTACTTGGCAAAAGTTAGTATCTTTTTAAAATGATTGTGCTACCCATTGTCATCTGTCTGTGACTGTTATTTTGATTTTTAGTCACTAAAAATATCACTAGTGCCTATAATTTATCACTTCTTGTTGTCCCTGTTCTCATCTCTAAGTAATTTAGTTCATTGGTTCATAGTGAATGATTATATACCTGTTTGTTTATTTTATAAAGGAATTCATGAGAAATTTAGTTAGTTTTTGACTGTCACCACCATAAACTTCAACTTCCATTGATCTGAAGATACGGACAGAATTGAATGCATCTATGTCCTTCAAAAAGTGGGTATCTCAATGTTTCAGAGTACAAACTCTCTCTCTCTCTCTCTCTCTCTCTCTCTCTATATATATATATATATATATATATATATATATATATATATATATATATATATGAATCTGTCCATGAAATTTCTTACTTTGGAATTCCTTTTAGGCAATCCAAACTTTCACTAGTTGTGGATGCTCTAAGATTTTATATAATAGAACTTCTTATTTCATTATACTTGAGTTATTCAAGTGAAGTATTTGTGCCATAAGAGAAGTCTTTGCTTGAATTACTTTGTATTACAAAAGCACTTCAAATGGACAACCACAGACATTTTAAATTTTAGGTATTCAAGAGTGTTTACTCACATTCCAGCGCTAAAAAGTTATTACAGCCCAACTCATTTCCAGTTCCCAGGCTTACTGAATTACTGATTCATGCTGAGTCATGGATAAGTTTTACCCTTACATGCTTCTTATTTATAACCTGAACCAATTTCTCAAGTTATTCTATGTTTTAAAATTGAGAAAACACAATGAGAACCATCTACAGATTACTACTTCAATGGATATTTTGAGTTTTGACCTTATTTACCAGAAGTTTCTCAACTGAAACTGGAAA
Source organism: Uropsilus gracilis (assembly GCA_004024945.1). NCBI lineage: Eukaryota > Metazoa > Chordata > Mammalia > Eulipotyphla > Talpidae > Uropsilus > Uropsilus gracilis. The sequence goes on from PVHY01002423.1 coordinate 86,154, forward strand.
ATGCTATAAAATATATGACAAATACAAAAGAGAATTCTGCCTGAACTATTGTTAACTTTTTAAATAGTAAAACATTTCACATAGGTTAGTAACCATCTTGCATTATGGGTAGAGTATACTTCTACAGTCATAGCATCAGCTCTAGTTTCTAGTTTTGGGGCCACTTCATAATTGCCACCTACTTAACAATGATTTTCTGATGCCAGGAACTGCCTGAATTTATAAAGACTGGGCCTTGAAAAATTTCTTTGCCTGGGACCTCATGTACCAAATTGGTGGCCCTGACTGAAATCCTGCATCAGTCTGTGCCATGAGCATCAACCAGTGACTACACATCACAGGCCTTATACATGTTCTAGACTGTTAGTGGTAGACCCAAAGTCAAGCACACTACTATTTCAAGCTCTTTAGATTAGTTCTTGCTGAGCAAAAGTTTCATTGAATATATACAGATGTTACTCCTCACCTCCTTTTCACCTCACTCGAATGTCATCTTCTCAGTGAAACCTCCCCTTGTCTTCCTCTAGTGATGAGATATCTCCATTCTCTTTAACTACTTTTCTTTAACTTTTTATTCCTACACAGTCTTTATAAGCGCGTTCATATTTAATTATTTTTTTCTAAACTTCCTCTCCATCAAAATAGGAACAAGTGTTTTTCTTCATTGGATAGACACATAGAATACAACAAGGGAGAATCCTGAGCTCTTCTATATAGAATGCGCAAGATTTGAGCAATTATACTAATTGCAGTTATTATACTACTCTCTTGATGTGACCAGTTAAAACTTAGATAAATCAATTTAGAGAAAGTGACATTAGAAAATTATATGTGTAATTATATTATATGAAATTATATGCACAAAATGCTAGCAAAAAACCTGCGTTACTATTTTGATATAACCATTATATCATTTATAACTGTTTGGGTTTCAGTATCAATTACCCTGTCATTTATTTGCCATGTAGACAGGGAAATTTTCTAGCTGTTGTTTGTGATGCTGCTACTATTATCATTATAACTATTTTTATTGTCATCTTTTAAGACTTTAAATCAGTTGGAATACTCCCTTGTATGCAATGTTTATTAAATAATGATTAAAGTAATGGATTTCTCAGAAATAACAGAATCATTCCAAAGCAAATGGACAAAGTAAGTACATTTGATCCTTGAACAATACAAAGCTTGCAGCACCAACATCTTGTACAGCTAAATATCTCTGCATAAATTTTATATTATTATATAATATAATTAGTAGTATACTATATAACATAATTAGTAGCATAAACTACTAATGACCTATTTTCTGGGACCTTACCAATAACATAAACATTTGATTAACACATATTTTGCACTTCACATGTATTAAATATTGGATTCTTATAATGAAGCAATATGGAAAGAAGAATATTACATTGTTATGAAGAACATTTTAAGACAAAAAATATTTGTTGTATTGTACTGTGTTTATTAATGTCATAAGTTAAGTCATCTTTATACCAAGCAATTTGCATATGAGAACCCAAATAGTTCAAAATTGTATTGTTCAAAGGTCAACTGTAACTAATGATTGTTTGAAAAATTTACAAGGGTATAATCACATTAGATATAGTGTGTAGAAGTATAAAATCTCTACATAGGAAGGCCAAGATGAACCTGAGTTTTAGAGAAGCAGACAAGCACCATGGGAGGATCATGGTCTAGAAGTCCTGGCCAGTGTTGCTGGCTTTGAGCAGTTTTTATTGGATGGATCCCAACAAATAGCTTTGCTGAGTAAGTCCAGAACAATAACTAAGTTAATTTTCAAAACCAGATATGAAGTAGTCTCATTTAAAGAAAATATTTGATTGGGACTATATTAAATGTAAAATTTAATAATATTATGAGATCATGATTTTCAGAAGTTTTCTGTGTAATGCAGCTAGGCTTCTTCTCTACTTACCTTTAAAAGACCTATAGTATATGTGATAATTTCATCAGTAAGAATAGAGTGAAGTCTTCAAACCTATCTTATACATATTTACAAGTTAATACCAATTAAACTTCACTAGCTGTTAAATATATAAATTCTAGTATATTGTAAAGAATGCCCCTTAAAATAAAGATACTACAGGTAAGTCAGTCATTTTAACAATGTCAATTTTTTCCAATGCATGAATAGAGAATATATTTCTGTTTATTTGTATCTTCTATTTCTTTTAATATTTTATAATTTTCATTGTACAAGTCCCTTACCTTCATTGTTAGGTATACTCAGTCTTTAATCTTTTTTTTTTTTTGATGCCATTTAAGTGGGGTTTTCTTAGTTTCTTTCACATCTAGGTTGCTGTTTGTATGTAGAGACACGATTTTTGTACATTGATTTTGTAACCTACCTATAAGTCATTGCAATATATTTGTAATGGTTCAGCCCCTGTAAAAGTACGAGAGAGATTTTTTGAATATTAAAAATAACAATTCTCCTAGGGTATCTACTTGAAGAATTCAAAAACATGGATTTGAAGTGATGCACTCCTGTGTTTTTTGCGACATTATATATGGTAGCCAAATTATGGAAACAACCAAAGTACCTAAAGCAGATGAGCAGATTAAATAGAGATGGCATATAGATACAATGGAATTCTTCTCAGCTACCAAAATGAGAATAAAGACACACTTTTGACAATATAAATGGAATAGAAGAGAATAAAGCTAAGTGTTATGTCAGAAGGACAATGACAAATATAGGACATATCAGTGTCACTGATCTGTGAAATATAGAGAAACAAAACAAAAGGTCAGACAAAACCTAACTGATAATGACTATAGAAACCTGACTATAAAACTGAAAGTGCTGCCAGAAAGGGAGTAAGAGGATGATGAAGTGTACACAAAAGACTGTGGTAATACATATCTGAATGCTGAGATTCTGTAATTCTCAATCACATTTTGGCATAGCAAACTAATGTGTCAATGAAAAAGATAATTAAAAAAATTAATGTAGGTCAAAAAAATCTAAAAATTTTTAAAAGTTTATCGAAGCTCCTAAATATGCACATAGTTTACATGCCTTAGATATTTTAAAACAATATATTCAATATTTATACCTATTTAATAATTATAAACATTATCTTTTTTTCTTTGGGTTGCAGAAATTTATTACACCGTAATATAATGCAATTTTCTGCCTGAAAATATTATCTGTGTTACTAATAAGTCTATTGAAGAAATCAGTATGTACATTTCTAAGTCAAAGTTTTTGGATTTATGACTCACAAGTCTTTTGGGATTAAATAGAAAGTTTTATGTATTAAAAAGTTAAAATAGTGTAAGTTTTTAAGTAAAACATTAATCATAAAGTGTATATAAATATGTGTTGCTAACTTGTTTGTGTTGAGTCATTCTCCAGTGAGTCAGTATTAATAGAATATTTTTTTCAATATCAGGGAGCATAAATTACATTCCTGTTTGTGGGTTTTATTTATATAAGGAAAGAAACTACATTCACATGGTAAGTGAAAATTATTGCAAATAGTTTCTTAGTTCATTCTCACTAAATTCTTTAAATTCCAAGTCTTATACCAAAAGAACTTGTAGTCATTTTTCATCAAATATTAGATGATTTCTTAGTTGGTTTTTTAATTGTTTTTGCTCAATAGTCTCAAAATAATTGAAACCAACCAGACTTACAGAAGGAAGTTTTTACTGATACACTAGAGTCACTCATGTTTTAGTCATTGACACCCATAATTTAAGGGATTAATTTATTTGGTGTCGCAAAAAAATTGACATCCTTGGGTAATAAGTTAAGATTGATAATTCATAAGAAGTATTCCTTTATTGTGTGAAAATGAGAGAAAAATTATTTTGAAGAGAATATTTGGAACACAGATGAACCTCAGGAAGATTTTAGGAAGTGAAATTTAGGAGTAAAATCTGATGATCTAACATTGTTTTCCTTAAAATTATTATTCTTGTTTTTTTGTAACAGCTGGAAATTCTTTATGTATACCAAAGATATGCACCCTACTTTGAAAAATGCTGCTTTTGTGACTTTCTGAAAACAGAGATGGATATTTGAAGTAGGCTGTAGTTCCCTAAAAATATGACTTAATATTTGAAAGAGAACTTATAAGGTAGATTTTTATATCAGTTTTGTTTGGTTTAACAATAGGGACATGGTGTAGACCTACAGGGACATTGCCCTTGGGTATTACAACTGAAATTGGCTAGTTTAATATCAGGAGGTTCTTTCTACTTTGTATCTGAGGAGATTTTACTCTTCAATAACACTTGCCCAATATTTTAGGCTACACTAGATGCAGTATAGTGTTCTCTCATAGACTTGGATGCACCAAATGGCTGAAGAAAAATATTATGTTTTCATCTAATTCTTGCTTCTTCAATTTAACAAATAACGTGTGTATGTGTATGTACAGCAGTCATCACAAAATATTTATAAATAAAATAGAAGGCATGCTTCTAATTTATTGCATTAATTTACCGCTATATAAAACTATGGTTAATCTCACACTGACTGTGGGAGGCAGCTTATGCTTGGTGATACTAGGCTTATTGAATTTTATACTTTAAATGGATGAATTCTATGGTATATGAATTACATCTCAATAAAGATGTTACCCAAAAAACCCTACAATGTGATGGAACTGAATAATAATATCTGTAGAATCTAGCATATATAAAAATAGAATATAGAATATAATATAGGGACAGTCTTATATTTAAAGATTTCCTTTAATGCATAAAATTAAAGAATGGATGTGAAAGGACCTATGCTCATGCAGTCATAACAGAAAAGAACATCGCATTATATGCTATTTCCTGGAATTCTAAAAGTATGTGGCCTTTCTGAAGTATGAAAAGGCAACTGGTAGGAATTTAAAACTTTTAATTATTTGTGTCAACTCATATATTGGTTTAATTATATATATGTATATTATTTTTTGTCAAGTGAATACAAAAGTATCAGAAAAAGTAGTAATGATTCAGAAAATGCTTAGTACTAAGATTCATATAAGGTTATTCAGTAACTTTTTTTCCAGACAGTATAAGAGACCCAGACAAGTAAAGCTATCACATAGAACTTGTTAAAGATCTAGTGAGACAAGTCATTTACCTAATACCTCTGTATTTTATCTTAATATTCTAGTGCCATGCTCTGAGAAACAACTTAAATTTGGGGGGTTGCAAAGTAGGTAAAAGGTTATAAAACATGATTTCATTGAAAGTAAAGTATGGCACCATTTAAAATTAGGCAAATTAAAGGGCTTATATAGAAAGGGGGAGGGAAACTAACTATAAAACATTTCAGCATAAGCAGTGGAACTTAAGGAGATTTTCAGTGGTGTCAAAGATGTCTACCAAAATATAGTGACCTCATCAAGGACTTCTGTTACCAATGAGAGAAGGTAATATAGACAGACTAAAACTGAATCATGAAGCTTCCATTAAGGAAGCCAAACTATTGGGTGGGGGAAAAATGATGTTGATGGGATACATTCATCACCAAGGCCCTCTCTGGACAAACTCAATTTCTTTCTTCAAATGGTAATAATGCATCATTATTAAGAATTCTCTTATAAAAAGAACAGATGATGTAAAATCAGATAAACATTGAATAATCAATTAAACATTTATTGTTCATGAGAGCTGCTCCCATGGTGTTAAGATATTAAGTATATTCTAGCTCCATAGACAGGGTTTCACTGGAATTATATATAATTTATCCTATTTTTTAAAAGCATTTTTAGCAATGTGTACACTATCGTGTAGCTTTAGAGTGCTCTATGAATTGATTTATCTATTTTATCCTTATTCAAAAAAATTGGAGAAATGTCTTTTCAAGATTCTCACAATAACAACAAGGAAGAAATAATCCTTTCCATAAATCTGCCAAAGACAAAGTTCATGCTGTATCTAGGCTGTCAAAACTTAGGACACCCAACATTTTCAGTGCCTCAGACAAGAGTACAAATGAAAGCACATGTACCATATATCTGCATATTTTTAAAATATAGATGGAACCACAAGTCATTTAATGAAACATGCCCCATCCTCTTACACTAATCAAAGTGCATTTAATACAGCAAATGAAGCATATGGAAGGCTGTGATTTTATTTAACTAAAAGTCAGTGAAATATCAAAGGGAGTATATTAAATACTGTTGACATGTCCATCATTATGTTAATATTTAGAAGAGTTAGGAAATAAACATATGTATAATTCATAAACTATTGCATATATATTTTACTTTCTTTGCCTGATTTTAGCACAATAACTAAATATTTAAAATTGATATTTTCACATAATTTATATTATATTGACAGCTCTCCATGGATAAAATTAACATGAAAATATATTCAACATATAATAAGTTTGAACATAGTTTCAGCATAAATGGAAATTATATCAAAATAAAACTATTGGAATTATTTTTCTGAAGCATTCAAAATTATATAAGAACTAGCATGAATTATGTTTTTCATATGTTTTTAAATTTTTCAGTAATTTTAATATTAGATGGTTTCTATCTAGTTTTGGGAACTAAATTATGTTTTACTTTTAAAAAATACACAATTTGCTAATCAGCAGAAAGAAAAGCTCATTATACATTAAAATGTTATCCTTTAGGTAAAAATATATTTCAAAAACTCAGATAATCCTACAAATATCTATTGCAGGACTTAAAATAGCTACTATAAATTTTAGTTAATGAAAGCAATGTCATGAGATTCTCCCTAAGCAGGTTAAAATCCATAAGCAATATATATTACGTACCTTTATATACATATAAGTGAAAGAAAAAACTAGTTATTTTCATTAACATCTATTTCATAGTGATCAGAATTAAAAGTTCTAACCCCTGATTTCTGGTTCAAGTCTGTTTTAATCTTAGAAGAAATACAATAATTCCAATTAAAGTGCTTTATAACCACAACAAGCCAAAAATCATAGTGAGGGTTTGTTTACTTTTGCATCAATTTCTAAACCCCACAATCATGGGAAATAACTGAAAAGTGAACTATTTTTAAAATACACAAAAGTACTTTTATCAAATGGATAAATACATTCTTCTGGTTTAGAGAGAAAAAAAACTGTATATAATTTTTTTACTCTAAATGTTTCAAAGGCATTTTCTTCCAAGTCGGAAGTATACTTGGGGTTAGAATGAAAAAGGAAAAGCGCTGCCTGAACACCAACTAGAAAGGCATCTGCAGGATTCAGCCAGTATTCAACCACTCCATAGAGGCGGCTCAACTTCCTAGGAAGCTTATCCTCACCAAGCTTTGAGCTGACCATTTTCTAAGTCTGTTTAAGTAGGAGGAAGTTAATATTTTTCTCACATCATTATTGAATGACACAAATGAAATTGCTCTGGCCATAGGGAAGAGATTAGCTCACTAGTTCTGAATTGTAATGTCGGGACAGAATTTTAAGTATCTCCTAATGCAAGACGAATAGTGCAGATAATAACTGAGAAATGTTTTCCTGTCCACTGAACTTTTTCTATGTTCTTTCCAATCTCTCTTAATGTGTTCCCCTCCCTATATTTGTCTATCATTCTGTCCATTCTTTGGTTTTCTTCATTTTAGAGTGACCGCACATTTGCGTCATAGTGGTTGCAAGTGGTTGAACACTCTGGGGAGCCCACAGACCAGCAGAACCGCCTTCTGGTCCTATTCCCCGACCCGAGCGTCTCCGGACCACCACCATGCTTGCCAACGCCTCTAGTCACCGGGCTGGTGTGTATGCAGACACGCAAGCATGCGTAGCCATTTCTGAATCACAGATTTGTCATGAGTTCTTTTGCATGGTATCAATAACCACCAAACTCTCACTGCAATTTCCCCAAGGCAGAATTTATTCATCTAAAAAAAAAAATCGAGACTATTCGGATACTTATATTTTTCGAACAAATGAGACAGTAAGATCACTTTATTTGAAATAACAATCAAAAGCCAAGTTGGAGCACAGCAAGAAGGGACCAGACCACCCCATAACTAGGCTCCCTGGCTGGGAGTTCAAGAATGTAGGCATCAACTGGAAGGCAGTATAATTTCTGGGACTGAAATCAAAGGTGGATGGGGGAAGCATAGGCAAGTAAAGACAATAATCAGAAACTTGAACTTTATCATCTTGCTATAGTATTCTAGGGTATTAACTGTGCTTGGCAAGCAAAATACAGTTAAAGATCTAATAACCAAATGTGAACTTTACACACCTAAATCTCTTGCAATAGTGCTAAACAATACTTGGCAATCAACTTTGTGAAAGGGTTTTAAACAAGTAGTCATAACGGTGAAACGATATAAGGGAACAAATTGCGGTAAGAAAAACACGTTGTTGATGTCATGTCGGTTACCGTAATACAAGCAACGCATTTTTATCCACACTGACTGTGGTCCTGACCACAGGGTAATCTCTGACACCTGTTTTTAAAATTATCATCCAATACGCCTTGGAGAATGAGAAAACTTTTGGTATGTTTAGAATTGACAGATTATTTCAGGCGGGTAAAAACAGAAATGAAGGTTACAACATGTATTAATGAGGAAAAAATGGATAATTATTTTAAAGACACATTATGAGCCCTAACATCAAACTCCTTTTACGATTTCCCTTTAAGTGGTCATAAATCTTTTACTTTTGGTTGATTTATATCCATGCATTTTTAATTCAAAATAACTTGATTTAATTCAAAATAATTCTAAAAAGTTTCTATAGAAAAACAAAATGTTCCTTCTGGCATTTGAGAGATAATTGAGCTTTTTTCTTGATTTAAATAGTTTTTAAGTTAATTTTTCAGAAAACTGTATTAGATGTTACTGTGGGGCATGGTGAATGATTAATTTTATATTCTCAAGAGACCAGTACCACATATGCAAAGGAAAGTTACATGTATGGCAAAATGAAAATAACTAAGCAATTATTGTTGTTGAATATAGTAATATTTGGGGAAAAGAAAAATTAAATGTTTTACTAAAAAGAGAGTAGAATATAAGATCACAAAGAAAATATGACATATCAGAGACAAAACAATATAATGGACCCTTTCATTGTACAGCTAGGCACTATATAACTAGAGGGAATGTGCTCTATAGGGAATTCTAGGCTTAAAAAAACAGAAAATATGTAAAGTCAAAAAAATGATTAAGAAAGAGAGCAAAGTGGAAAGGTAAAAAAAGAAATAGAAAAAATAAGAAAAACAGAAGATGACTTTCAAAGCAATGATATTTAGACTGAAAATATATTTTCAATAACTCCAAGGAAGCCAAAAGAAAATACAATGCAAAATATAACAACACCTTTAAATGCTGATAGAAAATATATATTAATCTAGAATCATGGTACATAAACAGTTGTCATTCTACAAAGATAGTATATTAAAAATTTTCACGTATTTTATTTGTCTAAATAAATTAATTAGCCACTGTTATAAAAGGATATACTTTAAGATGGGAATACTGTCCCAGAAGAATAAGAAATTTCTCAGATACAAGAATGAATGGTAAGCAAAGAAACTGTTTAATATGTATGGAAATATAAAACAATATGACTTTAAGAATTAGTACTGGTACTGCCACCCTCATTGCTGTCATTACAATTATTAATTCTAGCATTTTAGAAATGAGAGTTAAGACTTTTAGTTTCAACTCAACATTACATGATTTTGGAAGTTATTTTTTTTTCTATTAAAAACATAAAGTTGAATTGATACCAGAACCACACACAGATATGATAGTATTCCTTTTGTAAAGAAAAGAAAATCCAGTTGAAAATGTCATAGATTCCCTTTAAAGGAATCTATCTAGAAGTTTTTCTAGCTACATAAAAGAGCTAATATACAAAATAAGATTTTCCCTTTATAAATATTTTAAATATTAAAAAATAACCCCCCAAATATTGAGACAAAATAAACAATACAGTTAATTTACATTAAAAAAGTCAAAATTGCCTTAGTTGTTACAAAAGAATGAACCAGATAAAGGAAGAGAGCACACTGAGCAGGAGTAGACCTCTGGTGATGTGGTGGTGGGTGTGGTGTTGATAAAGGAAGAGAGCACACTGAGCAGGAGTAGACCTCTGGTGATGTGGTGGTGGGTGTGGTGTTGTGACATCACCTGAAAGGAGAGACCTATTCCTATGTCACGTCTAACATGGTAAAGCCATTACCTCAATTAAAAAAAATAATAATAATAAAAATTATGAATTACTTTAAAAGACTAGCAAAATTATTTGGAACTCATATTAAGTCTTAATGGCTTTACTTTTTGTTAAAAAAATAAATTAGAAGCAGTCATTAGTCAAAAAGACAGAGAATGCTGATTCGGTTTAAAAATTTCAGTAAATGTCAGAAGAAATAAAAGTGGTCAGTAAACAAAAAGAAATTTAATTTCAGAATAAATTGAAATAATTCATATTAATATAATAACATGCTGTTATCTTGTTAATGTAGTTTCAAAGAAGGAAATGATGAAGGAACTATAAACCTCCACTCTGATGAGATGCAGCCAGAAGTGTGAATTAATCTTTTCAGGAAAAGAATGTGTTGTTTCAGATAAAGATTTTTAAAGTCATTAATGTGAATATGATGAAGTACTGCTATTTATAGTAATCCTAATTAGGAAATTATTACTTATAGTCTATAAAAATCTATGCAATGATAATGCTATACAGAAATGTTTGTGATACACATGAAAACAAGACACTGAACTATACATAAAATAATCTTTTTTTAAAAAGTCTACATGTTGACAAATATGTGAAAGAGTGCAATAGAGAACATATCAGAAGGCAATGTTATTTTTTATGGTTAGAACATGACAAGCGTTTTTACATGTACATTATTTGTTTCTTAGAATAAGAAACTTACCTTGCATGCCAACAAAAGAAACATATACTAATATGAAAAAAGGCTCTAAATTTAAAAATATAGTTTTAATACTTCCTCTGCAGACTTTGTTTAATAGAATATGATAACCAAATTATTGTTAGTCATTCATATTATAAATGCTTCTATGTTAATTATGTTAAATTGCTATCTCATAACAAATCAAATTAATTTCTGTTAGCTATCATATATCCTATGCTTGTTTCTCCTCATAAATTTTCATTCTGAACTTTTAATAAAATGTGCTGAAAAAATGTTTCCTTTGAAGCATTACATAATTTGTTGCAGCTAATATAACTGACTTTAGCTAACACCTTTCCACAAACTAACAGTTAGCCATACTGTATTTCAACAAATATTCTGTCAATATGCTTAGTGATGATCTGACATAGAATAAGCACAAATATGCTCATTTGTGATTCTGAATCTCTTTTAGCCATTTGATTTCATTTTACACATTCAGCTAATCCTCTCTCCTTCCCCACCTCCTACTCACAACAACTAAGACAAAATAGATGAAATATTAGATAAAAAGTAGACAGGAAAATAGATGATAGCTAGTTATACAATCAATCGATCAATCGATAGATAGATAGATGATAGATAGATAGATGATAGATTAGATAGATAGATAGATAGATAGATAGATAGATAGATAGATAGATAGATAGATAGATAGATAGATAGAATGAACAAATGATTAATTACACTATGCTCATCTGTTGCCTCTTCAGTTAATAGCCTCTTCCTCTCTCCCCTTTGCCCTTCTTTCTGGGAGCCTAATCTTTAAAATCACGTTAGGACATCCAGAACCTTCTAGCTACACATTTAGGTTTGGTCAATGAAAAGTACTCTCCATGGGACTAGCAGAGGAAGATTCCCTGCAGGCTGGACCTTAGTAGTTGTTACAGTTCCCCACCAATGGAGTTTTGCTTGGTACTGACTTACAGCTGTTTCAGCATAAGAAAAAGGCAAGTAACCCTATTCTCTAACATCAACCAGCTTCTCTGGGTCCTTACTGGAATGGACAGTCTTAAACTTACAGCTTTGTTGTTCATGTGTATCTGTAATTCACTGTGCTTTATTTTGTAATTCTGATTGCTTAGCCATTTGGACATTGTGTGTGTGTGTGTGTGTGTGTGTGTGTATGTATGAAATGTCTATTTTGTTATTATTTTATTATTCTACTATCATTTGGAAATACTCTTTAATGAAGGATCTGTTTATGTTTGTCTATTTTAAAATCACAATTATTTTTTATCATTTTGTGAGAGCTTTTGAATATAAAAATTAATCCCTTATATTTGTGACACATATGTCCAGTCTGTTACTTGCCTTTTAACAATTTTAAGTGTTAGTGTTAACTCCTTTAATGACTTTGAATGATCATAAATTCTAAATTTTAATGTGGTCTGCTTGTCAATATTTTTGGTTATGATTGTTTTTGAGTTTTGTACTCATTTAAGAAATCTTAACAAGATCATGGTCTTAGAGATTTTCTCCTTTTCAGGTAGCTTTATTGTTTTCCTTTTTACATTTAATTTTATAATCCATCTCAACTTAATTAATTTTCAATTTAAATTAATTTTAATCAATTTAAATTAATTTTAATTTGATACATAAGGTATCAAGTACTCTCTTTTATATAGATATCCAGCTGACACAGTACTTTTTAACCTTTGAACTACAATGATGTCTCTGTTGTATTGTATCATACAGCACATGTATAGTAGAAACATAACTTTCAGGCCTCATTATTCCAATCCATTGGTCTATTTATGCTTGGGCTTATCCTATACTGTCCTAATTATTTCAATCTTATAGTAAGTCTTTGTATGTTGCATTGCACATCTTTCCCATTTATTTCTTTCATGATCATCTCATTATTTCTAGGTCTTCTGCATGTCCTTAGAAGATGTGTCAATTTTCACATTAAAAACTGGAATTTTGATTGAACTCTTTGAATCTGTATATCATTTGGGGAATTATTTTTCTATTTACATTTAATATAATTACTAAGTATTTAAATGCTACACCTCCTCAAAGGAGTGGTATTTTCCTCCAACTCAGATTTAAGCAAATAGAAGTGCAGAGTAGAAATGTGGTCACTGGTACAACCACTAATGTCTGGGGAGCCTTGGGTGAGAAATAGAAGTGGTAAAAGAGTAAGGGTCTGACAATTAGTAAATGGAATATTTAAACATGGACCATGTGATTGAAATCTGAGATCTTTTTCTTTCGAGCTTTCTTTCAATAATATATGCCTCTTTTCTGCCATTTCTACCTCTGAAAACTGATCAAAAAACTGCAATCTGGAAAAATTAATAGAAATGGTATTTTTTTGTGCAATAATAGTTAAAAGCCAGACATAAATCCTAGGAAGTAAATGTAAGTAATCTTCCTTCCACCGGAAATTCCTTTTAGCTATTTGAACATCTGTCAGTAGGCATAGATTTAATAATTACCCTCTATCAGTAAGTCACAAGACTCGAAAGTGAATAATTTTAAATGATATTTTGTAGAAAATCTGTGAGAGAATGGTTGCTGATTCTTTTATAGTACTAACTTTTTAAAATCTTCCTTGCTAAGAAGAAAATAGGTAACATTTAGAATAATTAAATAAAGGAAAATGAAGGTAAATATGAAATTTTAAAACATGGCTAAATATCAATTCTTGTTAAACTTTAATAGTTGTAGTCTACTATTTTAGGTGAATTGCATATTAATAAATTAGTAGGGGAGTTCCACAAATGTAGCTATTTAGTAAGAAACAAAATTTTTATTAAATTGAAAATGTTTCTAAAAAATAATTCCATAGCAAAATTATATTTGCTCATAGAAGATAATGTTTTAAGCCTGAAATAGCTGAAATATCTCCATGCTATAAATTTTCCTTAAGTAAATTGTATTTTCTTAGGAAAAAAAGGAAATGCTTAATTTCTAACCATATCTGATTTATGAGGACTGAATTCAAAACAATATTATATGCAAATCCAATGAACTGATCCATAAATCTGGGGTCAGAAATTGATAACTGTGTTGGTGATAGTGTGGTGGGCATAGCTGCCTTCCAAAAATTATTATTACAAGCTATATTGTAATCCAGGTAAGTTACTTTTTGTCCAGGGGACCAGAGATGCATTAAGTTGCTCTTACACGGTATTTAGCTAAACTGGAAACCAGTTCTCCAAGAATTCCCCAGGAACAACTCAATTGCCCAGAAAATGTGTGGTTCTATTCTTCAACCAAAATGTTTTGAAATGAGAGACAGGTACCTGAACCGATAGCATATTTCAGCCTGGAAAATAATCATGTTAGATTCCCTGGGTGACTGGACTTCAATTGTCCAACTCAAGAGCTGTGGACCTGCTTCTGGAAAAAATAAAATTGATTGTGGGACATTTTCAATGTTGTTTTTACATTTATTTAGTCTGCTTCTAGAGGAAATGTGCACAGTTCACTACTGCCCTCTGCTGTGCAGAATGGTGAGGCAAAAAGAATTATCCCAATACCAGTTATGGAACCCATATTTGCCCAATTTGCTGAACCAGCAGTTATTTCTGTATAATATGCTGACTGGTAGTCATTACAAAATAAGTCCTGATTTAGATGACCAGTGTATCTACAACATACTCGAACTTTTAGAGAGAAAATTTTTTTTAAAAATCTCAGGCAAGATTTTCATAAAGTAGCTACTATTGCAGAGAGATAACTAGCAAGAAAATGATATCATCATTAATAAGTTAGATTAGCTTCTCTTAGATGATCATTATGTTGCTGTAGTAAGAACATTCTAAGACTACATTATTCAAAATGCTCAATCAATGATGTTGAGTTTTATTTTTTTGAAACTATGAAATTATTTTCAGTATTTACACTATGGGAGGGTAATTTTATGCCTCTCTCTAGCAGGTGAGTTTTTCCTATATAAATATGTCTTTAAACATCTTCTGCCAAATATGTGACCATTTGTTAGTGAACAAGAAGTCATTTAGCCTAGTCAAGGGCAACAAGGAGAATGCCCACTTTGTCTTTAACATTTATGAAAGAAAGTCATTGAGTCCTTGGTATTTGTGTTAAATATTAGAGAATGAGGGTAGCTAACCAGGTTTTGCAGTATTTGGGAAAATACTTAGCAATGAAAAGCTTTATCTAAATATTCTAAAGCATTTTAACTTTATTCACAAAGTGTATGGATAGTTTTTGTTTATATAACATTATGCAATAAGGAGAGTAGAAAGGGGCATATTGTTCAATAAAGTATATTTAATTACATTTTCTTGGGGGGGGAACAAGATTTTAGCAAAGTCAAAGGAGACTTTCTCAAACTCTCTCATCCTCATCCTAGCAGGGACAAAGCTGTACTAATGTTTGCATTCATTGCCTTACTAAAGGATAATTTGCTCCATTCCTTTGACATAATTCTAGGAACAGAAGGACATTTTAGCAGTAAGTTGCAAATTTGCAGCCAAATGTTTGCATTATTACCATACCAAGTGTTAGAAGAATTGAGAAAAAGTCAGCATTCTGAGAACTATCTTATTAAATCATGTCCCTTCTTGTGCTTGATGCATCAGGATCTGAAGAGTCTGAGGATGAGTCACAATGGTATAGCATTATGCAATAATAAAAATTATCAGACAAAATATACCTAAATTTAGGATGTTGATCACCATTCTTTGACTGAAAAACTATTAAATAATTCTTTTCTGGCCTGGAATAATTTAAGAATTAGATAATGATAGTCATTATCTTTTTCCCAACATATCACTCTAAAGGATTCTGCCATTCCATAACTCCTGCTAGCAAGTAGTCATGTGACCCATCACACCCTGTTTAGTCCCCCTTGGCTAGTTGATGAAGCACTGGTCCCTGATCAGAGTAGCTCATGTGTGTGATAGTTAATTATTTGTCTGATATGAGCATTAATATATTCTCTCTATTGTCACCAAGTAGTGTTACATTGTGTGGTTATATCACAATTTGTTTATCCATTCACCCAGCTGATGGGCATTTGGGTTGCTTCCAGTTTTGGGTGATTATGAATAAAGCTACTACAATCATTCCTTTACATGTCTTTGTGTGAACATATATTGTCATTTCTCTTGTATAAACACCTAGAAGTGAGACACAGAGTTGTGTGGTGCTGTGGGCTTAACTGTGTCTTCCTCAAATTCACAGATTACCCCAACTCCAGGCCTCATATTTGTAGACAAGTCTTTTAAGGCAGTGGTTCATGTAAAATGAGGAGAGATCTCAGCAGAAACTTATCAATACCTTGATGTTGGACTCCCAGATTCCAGAACTGTGAGGAAATAAATTTCTGCTGTTTAGCCTCAAAAAAATTTCTCTCTATTGGCAACCATGATGGGAAGTAAGGATTTCACAATGAGAGGCCCAAGAGACATTAGAACCAAAACTTCTATGGTACAGCTAGGTCATAATAGCAAGGACTTAGAAGACAAAATATGTTCACTCAAATTTTAAAGGTTCAAGAGATCCCGAGACTCTATCTTCTCCCTCTTTAAACTCTAGGTGAGATTTAGTGTTACTTCTGTTCAAATTTTCATGAGAATCTATTCACTTTCTCAAAGGCCTTCTCATAGAAATTGAATTAACTTGAGTTTATTCATTGCAATCAGATCAAAATTAATTATATTCTATTTTCCTATTAAGTAGATTCTTTTGAGCAATATTAAAAAATCATTTTCAGTCAAACTTATGTAATCTATCCTAAATAAATGTATATTTTGGGTTACATAGAGCATCATTTATTTTCTCTAGCTTCCTTTTTTCCATGTTCTGTGACTTTCACAAGCAAAGAGAAATTTTTGCTCTTTTATATCCTATAGAGACATTATATACTGACCTATTAAAAGGAACTTAAAAATGAATTCTATGGTTTCAGAGATTCAGCTATATGGAAATGAATGTATAACATTTAAATTAAAGAACAGCTTAGATTAATAATCCAAGGTTCTTACCTTATGATTTTAATTGCCATGTACTTTGAGCTATGAACCAAGTCAGTCTTCCAAGATCTTTAATTGTGACATACTCTAAAATAAACCCAGGATAGCTCATGATATTGTCCCCCTAATGTACAATTTTAAATCCAAGTACCACATATAATTGCAGTGATGTCTCTTATCTGATTTCACTTACCTCAGTGCTCCATTATCCCGTTCTCCCAAATACTTGCCACGTGACTTGTAGAACTCCTATCTTTAGCCATCTTCCCACATTCTCAGCCTCTTCTCTGAAATCCCCTATAACTTATTGTCCTAAAATAAGTTTAGTTCTTGTTTAAATACATTTCTTCCAGACTCCCTCTCAACTATAGACATAGTCTATCCCTATGCCATATGATGACTATAATCTAGAAATTGAATGTCTATAAATCCCCATGATCACAAGGAGTCATTTCACTTCTTTCAAAACTTTTTTTAAGTACAAAGAATTGTGCTTTTCTTTCATTATAATGTGGCATTTTGTCTAGCAAAATCTATCTCATTGGTGAGGTTTGCATCAGTTATTGTGAGTCTAACACTCATAGCTACACATCTAACACTCTATACCCTCAATAACTGAACTTTTCAGGGCCAACAATTTTTCCCTCCTTTTTACCTGTCATTCTCCCAAATCTCCATTTGTCATTCCATTATTTTATAAAGTTATACTTCTCTAGCCTAATACCGTAGATTAGAGTCAATCTACTGACTCTACTCCTTTGTTTTTCTTATTATCAGTAGCTACATTTGCATATCTACTCTCTTCCTTATTAAGCACATATTACATGGTCCTAACTATAATCACACCTTTACAAAAATTTTTCACTCATCACACCACAGTTAAACTCAATTATCTGTCTAGCTGACACAGATTTCCCCAAGCAACAAAAAACAATGAATAAATTCCATATACTTGGTGACAACTCACTAAAAATTTAACATTTGTACTAATGGATATTCAACACTAGTATATCCACTTTCCACTCTCCAAGATAACTAGCTAACACTTTGCAGTGCTTAAATCTCTAAATCTAATTGCATCCCAGCTACAGTTGTCAACTACCAACTCATATTTTATTGGCAAAAATAAAAATAGATAAAATCTCAAAGAACTAATATAATATTTCCACTAACAGTTTCCTCAAATTACTACTATCTGGACATTCAATTCTTCTTTTAGTCCATCTCTAATGGAATTAAAATCCCTTTAGCTAAGTTCATTTCCTCCCATTGTGTCTTAGATACAATCTTTTCTTGACTATATATATTTATATATATAGTCGATATATATATGCATATGTTTTTCAGTTATCCCCTTTTTTACATCATCAGTTTTTCTCTTAGCTGGATTAGTTTTCATGTTAGAAATATATCTTAATGTCTTCATCATGAAAACAAACTAAAGCCTCCCATGAGAGCATCTAATTAATACTGTCTTGAATTTCCTTTGCAAAAAAACTCTTTCAAAGAATTGTCTAGACCTTTTGTCTCCCTTACGTCACTTTTCCTTCTCAGTCAACTGCAGCTGAGTTTTTGTCCTCATCATTTCATAAAATTGGTTTGTTTAGAAATAATCTGATTTCCATGAAGTTCAGTGGTCACTTCTAAGTCCTCATCTTACTGCAATTCTTTCTCAACAATTGATATAACTGACTTAAACTTCCTTTTTTCAGTACGTATTTTCTCTTGCTCTCTGACCAGTCATAGGTCTTAATTTTCTTCGTGCCTCTTCTCCTGCATATCCTCCACTCTTTCCTCCTCCCTGACTCCTTTCTCCCTCTTTTTCTCTTCTATTACTATTCTTCCTTACTTTTCCCCCTCTTTCATACTTTTCCTCCAAATTATTCCTCTGTTGATGTATAAAGATTAAGGTCTGTATTTGAAGTGATTAGTTTTCCCCTCTGACCCAAAACAGTGATATTTTATCCTGGATTGTCCATATATGTAATATCTATTTTTTTGTCTATTTGTTTGTTTTTGGTTAAAAGCCTTATCCATTCCACCCAAAGGTTGCAAAGTCTTATTTGCAAATCTAGGTCAAATATGTAGAACAATGTCTGACACATACTAAATGTTTGCTTCTAATTAACTAATATGGGGTTAGAAAAGCTGCTTAAACTTCAGAGTAAACCATTAATAAACCACTCATAATGTGGCTTATTAAATCAGTTAGCATCACTAAATACTAGTTTTTATAGTATAACAATAATAGGACTAAAAGTGATTTATTTTTTGATTTGCAAGGATTTTGATTTTGAATGATCCTTTTCCTCCAATTAGAATATATAATGAGGCTCAAATGAGATCATGTTGCTCAAAGGTCTATGTAAATCATAAAAAATACCACAATTATACTCTAATCACCATCTATAAATTTTACTTTTATTAATAAAATTTTATAAAGACTAATTGAGAGTTACTAAAAATACAGATAAATCTATACAGTATATTTATACAAAATAAATTGACAATTTTTATGATGAAACATTTTTGTAGTAAATTCTTGATCTTTGAAGTATATGAATGTACTACTCTTGATTTCAAAAATCAGAAAATAACACCCAATATCAGTTGTCATGCAGTTTATTAAAATTTTATTTCTTCGAAAGGGAAATACCCGGTTGCCACACCTGGATGAGAGGCTTCGGTGAGGTTGTGTCCTCCCGTACAGAGGGCACAGTGGGGTGCAGGCCAGCTGCTCCTCCCTGGAGGTAGCCGGAGTGACCCTGGCTGCCTACAAGCAGACTAGAGCTCTACCCCTTCCACCCTGGCTTGGGTGGGAGGGGCCAGTCCTCTCGCCCACAGCCAGTAGGGAGCAAAGGCAGAGAAGACCCTTGGTAAGCCCCTCCCAAGCCTGGAGAGTCCAGGAGGGGGGACTAGTTGGTGTTTTAACCCCATCCACCAGTGAATGGTTGTTGCACAGGACAGCCATCTTCAGCTGGGATCGGCCGAGGCATGTTGCCTCCAGCCCCCAGTCCAAGTGGGACTTGTAACAGCACATGCATGGACATCTGGGCCCTGCCCCCAAGCAGGAAGGTATGGTGTGTGGGGGGGAGGGGGTGCCCCTTCCATTTCTCTCTCCAGTTAATCTTCAAGAGGAGCAAGAACATATATAATACAAACCCTATCATAAAAGGGGTGAGGGACCAGGTAAAATGCCAGCCCACAAGCCTAAGCTGGACACAGAAGATAGAAAACTGGAAGAACCAATACATGCAAGACAGGAGAAACATCTATGGAAACACGATGTCATGAAGCGCACCTATGCGCTCACTTGGTCTGGAAGACCTAAGACCTCATATCAGCGATGACTTCTAGGAGAGCAAGGTGTACCTTCTCCACACTATGAGAAAGGAAAGGAAGTCCAAAGACTGGGGTCATGGTCCCCACAGCAAAGCTGCAAACTGAAACAGAGGAGATGATTTACAATGACCAATCACAAATGACTGTATCCACAGAGAAACTTCACCACTGACACTGGCAGGGGGTAAGGCCCCTAAATCTGAAGCCAGAACTATAAGGTAAAGCAGCAAAACAACAGAGATGGTATTGGAGAAGACAGTCCCCAATGAAAAAACATGGAAAGACCAGAAATAGATACAGACTGGTGGCCACCCAACACAGACTCAAGACTGAAAGCCTACCATCAAGGCTCACCTGGTTCCAAGGACACAGTCCCTCACCCATTGAAAGAACACTACCACAGGTAAGAAAGAGACTAATGGACTTAACACAGACTAGCAAACAACAAAGAGCGGGGTGTGAGAGAATGGGAGGAGGTCTCAGGAGGGGAGGTATCCTGAAAACCATTTGCTAAGGCTGTGATTTAAAGAATAAAAATAACTTTTAAAAAAGGGAAACAACCTTAGAAAAATTTGCTCAACATGCTAAATTAAATTTTAATATCTCAGATATGATACTTAGGAAAAAACTACACGTCCCTTTCTGACTAACCCATTGATCAAATACTAAGATTCCACAAATACTAAGTTGCACTGGATTCCACAAATACTAAGATTCCAGCCATGGATAAAGACTTGAATCAAAAAAGGAAATAGAGGCTTACTTCAGTGGAATGACAACTTTTAAATACAAGCTACAACTTCATCACATAACTAATTAAAAGTACCATGTATAAGTTCTTAACTAATTAAAATGACAAACATGTAAATCTGAAAATACATAGATTAAGCTTTGACCAACCTATTAGAAAACTCTATTGAAACAAGAGACCAGCATTGATATGTTGAGGGGAAAAAGAAAAAAAAAAGTAGTGATCTGGAAGTAAGAAATAGAAATTCTACTCCTGCATTTAATTAAATCTTCCACCTCTCTGGGTATTAATTTTTTTTCCCACAAAAAATGAAAGGTATAGGAGATGATCTAATTACTCTCCCCCCTCCAGAGTTCTTTGTACTTCTGGAATTAGAAGTCCATGGATATCTTCTGAGAGACCAACTCCAAGAAGATGGGAGACAGTTCAAAAGGACACTTATGAAGCTGTAAGGACCTGGCAACAACAGTGTGGACACATTATGCTAGAAAACCTAGAAAGGCCCAGATTCAATTTCTAGTCTCACTGAAATTCCACTGTTTGGCCTCTGGGAGTTTTTGCTTTATTTTGGTTTCCAAATTCCAGAGAGTTTTGGAAATTATGTGAGATAAGGGTGGGAAATCACCTTTTTCACTTGGAAAATTCCAAACGATAGTTATAATTTCTATAGTTCATAGTCTTAGTCTTACTCATAAATATTGATATAAATATTTTTCCAGACTTCTGCTATGATAGATGATAACAGATATGATAGATTGCGACTCTATTTATCAGGCTCTAATAGGTATGTATACACTTTGACACTGCATCTTGGGAAATAGAACTCCTTAACTTAAAGACACAACATTGATCTCTGAGATACTAAAGAAATAGTGCTCCAATAAGTTATGAATTCAGAATGTTTGTCTTCAATAGCTATAAGTTTTGCTATTAGATAAATTAAAGTTGCACTGGAAAATTTTTTGGAAACTATATTTTTTTATTTTTCCACAAATACCCTTGAGTAACTTTGAGTAATTATGTTCTTTGTTGCACCCCCTCCAAATTCTTCTCTCTTAAACTAACAGTATTTAATTAATTACACTTTCAGTTTCATTGGTAAACACAGCCAATCCAAAGTAAGTGTAACTATCAGTTAGAAAAATGTTTGGTTTCCAGGTTTAGTCTAGCTTTATCAAATGGTATTTGCTAAAAAGCCTGTCTTTTAGCTATGCCAATTAATCAAGAGATTATACTATGAACTTGGAAGTTCTGCTATAAAAATATTCTATCAGAGAAGGAGGTTATAATTTACTTAAAATCATTAAAAAGTAAATCAAGGATTTTTATTTAGTTTTTTTCATTGTATATAAAATATAGAAAATACATGATTTTAATATTGAACACATATTATTGCACTATCGTTTTTCCATTAATGTAGAATGAATGTTTTTACGAAATTTGTTTAATAGTCTACTTTACAATTTCATGTTATTAAAATTCTGATAACAGATTAAAAACTATTCTAAATAGTAAATATCCCATGCAAAAATGAATCTAGAGAAAATGAATATAAAGACTAGTCCAGACTAAGGTGGACTACCTGTTCATCATAGTTTTAAATGT
Organism: Uropsilus gracilis; assembly: GCA_004024945.1. Lineage (NCBI taxonomy): Eukaryota > Metazoa > Chordata > Mammalia > Eulipotyphla > Talpidae > Uropsilus > Uropsilus gracilis. Next base: position 108,716 of record PVHY01002423.1, read on the forward strand.
GTGAAAAATATAATTAATTAAAAGTAATAACTTAAAAAAATTTTCAGTGATAGGTGTTACATGCACATACATCATCACATGCTTAGCCCCTATTTGCAGTTATTTGGAACTACAGGAGAAAAACAAAATTAAAGATGATAAATACATGTTAGAGAGGTGGTTCAAAAAGGCAAGAAAATGATAGAGTGAAAAAGGGAAGAAAAAAATAGAGTAATGAGTGAGTAATGAAACAGGATGGATAACAGTATTGTCTTGCTAATTTTTCTATCCATTCTTCCTGTTTAATACTTTGGTTTTTTAAAAATTTGGTGTTTTTTTTTACTATTTTGCCTCACAGAAACTTTCTTTTGCCTGTCAATTCATGGCAAGTGGTGGGGATGATTTTTCATATAGTTGCCTTCTTATCAGAAAAACTAATAGATATTTCTGAAAAAGTAAACTGACTCAGCTTCCATGACATTATAATAATACACTGATTGACTTTCCTATGATTTCTGAAATTTCTATTTTCCATTGACTCATGCAACCATGATACAATGATCTTCATACAATCAGATGCTATAGCATATGAATACTTTATATATTACTGACAAATATATGGAGGAATGAACAGTGCAATCATAATGAGACATAAGGATATTTAACTCTTCATTTTTAATATTTTAAGGGCTAGGTTAAAGATATACAAATTCAATGCAATTCTTTTCTAAATTTCAATGGCATTCTTCTAAGAAATCCAATCAGCAATACTTATATTTATATAAAATCATAAAACACCCAGTAGCACAAGTGATACTGGCAAAAAATAATAAAAGGACAAAGAGAGGTTTCATGTACCTAGATTTCAAACAATACTATAAAGTTACAGCAATCAAAACAGTATGGAATTGAAATAAAAATCAACACATAGAAATTGAATAGAACTGAAAGTGAAAACTACATATGCACACTTATATCAATGGTTAATTTACTATGAAAGAGTCATGAGTATACAATAAAAAAGGGTAAATTCCTTCAACAGAAAGTGTTAGGAAAACTGGACAGTCACATTTAAAAAAAAAGACTGAAAAAGACCACTGTCTCATACTATAAACAAAAATTAACTCAAAATGAATTAAAAACTTGGATAAGAATATAAACCATAAAATAACAGAATACTGGGCAAAACATTCCACAATATTGACTTGAGTGATGTTTCGGGCTTCTAACACATAAAAATCAACAAAGAAGGAATAAAGAGCCAATGGACAGAAGATTAAACAGATTGCTGTAAAGATATGCAGATGACCAAAAAGTATATAAAAGGGATCCTCAACATTAACTTAGAATCAGGGAAAGGCAAATCAAAAACACAATTAGATATCAAATCTCACCTATGAGCACAACACATATAGAAAAGGCCAGATATCACAAGTGTTAGCAATGGTGATGTAAAAAAGAAACATCATACACTGTTGGGAAATAAACTGTCAAGCTGCTAGGAAAATATTAGGGAGGTATCTCAAAGTATTAAAACAAGATTTACCATATTCAGTGTTTTCACTACTAGTTATTAATTCAAAGAATGCAAAAACAGTAAGTAGAAGGAATATATATTCCTGTGTTCACTTTGTAAATAGTTGCACCATTTACAACAGAAAAGTTATGGAAACAACCTATGTTCTCAAGAAAGATGAGTGAATTAAGAAAATGTGACACATATACAACATAAACAATTAAGCATTGTGTGTCTTTCCATTTGTGGCATCATGGATAGAACTGGAGGAGATTATACTAAGCAAAATAAGTCAGAGAAGAAAAACAACCGCTAAATGATTTCACTCATATGTGGAATGTAGAGAAACAAAACAAAGAAACAGACAAAACTAAACCAAAACCATCACTAGAAGTCATACTGCAATTGAGACTGCCAGAGGGGCCTGTGAGGAATGAGAAACAAAGGGTGGAGGGGATCCCATCACTTGTAGTTGAAGATTATGACTTTTTGGTAGGTGTGGTATGTAACATGCATTTAAAGACACATGCTCTTATAGCCCAAAACAATATATTGTGTTGTAAACCAACTGTACCTCAAATAAAATAAAAATTTAGGTTTTTCATGGAGGTTTTATTTTTAATATTTAAATGCAAAATATAATGTTTCATACTGACTCCATATTTAGTCTTTTGTGAGGACTAATTATCCTTAATTATCGCTAATATTTTTGTGCTAATGTTATCAACCATATCATGATATCATATTATTTCCATTTGTAAGGTTCATCATACTAATTTACCCATTTCTTCTGTACAAATTTATCCTGTTTGGGGAAGCATTTTTTTATTATTTTCCCCCTTATTACCATCTTGCTGCATTTGTGATTTTTTTCTCTGCTTAGCATTAATTACCAATTCCCTTTTTAAGAGGAACACTGGAATTTCTCTCCAGTATGTAGCTACTCTTGCAGCTGCAGTGAAATATTTTTCACATTGAGGAGAAAAAGAGTTAAAACAACCTATTTACAGTAACAACCACAAGTTGCTATGAGATGTGCCAACACAGGGCTGAAAATCATTATCTTTGTCATACAACAAGAAGGTATAAATAAGGTGACCGGAGGGGTTTTATTTGTGTTAGCAACAGATGCAGAAGACCGAAAGAGCTATTTCAATAATATTGCCCATCTGCTGGTACAAACAAAAGAAACCTCTAGCAGTTCAGGCTAAGTGAATTAGTGCTCCTTGGTGAGGCCATTGCCCAGGACAGGGTTTTGTTCTTCCTTGTAATGTCTGGTCAGTGCCAAAGAACTTGTCAGTTCCTCCTAACAAAGACCCAGACTGCTTAGACTCAGAACTGGAAATATTCCAAGGATGGTGATTGCCTTATTTGCAAGTTGGTTTTGGAGTCCTCACAATGCATATAGGTAGCTTTGTTTTTCATTCCACTTTAGTTTTCAAATTTTACATTCTTACACCTGCTACCTCTTCTAGCCAGTATTTTGTCATCTTCCTTCATCACTTACTGCCTTACCCCAAATTATGAAATGTAATGTTTACAAGGATATTAAGTAGTTCTACTTAGCTGAAGATACAGAAGATCTTGATGTTGCCCTTGAGCTTATCATACCATGGTATTTGTACTTATTTTCTAGCACAGTTGATATTTTTGTTAACAAGTCTCCATTTTTGTATAGCATATAACCTCAGGTTCCCTGTTTATTTGTACAAATATCAAGAATGATCTTTGAAGAAAACAAAAATATAAATTGGGTAATGTGGAATCATAAAGGAAAGCAGGTACCAATTTTTGTCTTAGTTCAGCTGATTTAATAAGACTTGCCTGTTTGTATATCTGAATGTCAGGATTTTCAAGTCTCTTTAATCTGATTGGTTTCTCAAAAAAGGTTAGCGGTGTTAGAGAAAAATTTTGGTAATCCACATTATCAAAAATCAAATACTAATTTGAGACTAATATATAGTGAGACTAGCATTAAACATTAGTGGGGGCATACATTAATGTATTTATCAACTAAACCAAAGAGTGACAGAAGAAATAAATAGTTACATAAAAACAATTTTTATAAATGCTTTATTCTCCTTTATGGAGAACATTATCTTCAGTTTACCTCAAGTTGGAAATTTCAGCAACACTTAAAATTTTCTTCCTCTCTCGCTCATGCATCAAACATCATACAACATTGATTACAAAAACTTACAAAATTTATTTCCAAAATAAGTTTTGAATGTTTCCTTTTTTTCCTACATTTGATAAACTTTTTCATTTTATTGACTGCAATGAACTCTTTGATTATTCTGAAAGTAGTATGGCACTATTGAAAGACTCAGAGGAAAGGAATAATGGTATTATACATTTTATTTTTAAAAGCAATGTTAATAACTTAGAAATGGAATGTGAATAGGCTGCTTTTTTTAGGAGTGGCAAGAAAAAGGAAGAACAAAACTCTTAAACTCAATTATAATACAGAATCAACAGAAACTTACCCCCATTTTTATTGTGGTAACATTGATTTACATATTGTATATGATTTAAGGAAATACATTCACATGTTCTCAGATAAACATTCTCAGATAAACATTACGATATCATGCCCATGGTCAAAAGACCCATAGCCCTTCACTTTACATCGTGGACTCCTTCCCTGCTTTGTTCTCACTCTTTCCTCTCCCTCTGTAAGATTCAATTCTACAGTCACATTTCTGAGTTAATTTGGTAGTTCTTTTGTTTTATTTCTCTATATTGCATATAAGAAAGATAACATCCTATATTTGTTTTTCTCCTGATATATTTCACTTAATACAATTCTCTCCAGTTCCAGCAATACCATGCTTCTTGTTGCAGTATTATTTTTTAATTAATTTTTTCTTTTCTTTTTAAAAATAACTTATTTATATAAATATATATTTCACATCATTGTGATGCCAGGGGTCACCCACCACTTCCCCTCCTGGCCACTCCAGCTAGTCCCCCACCTCAGTTGTGTACTTTCATTTGGTTGTCCATATATTAGTGAAACCATTTGCTTTCTGTCTTTTTCCTTCTGACTTGTTTCTGCCAATATGATTTCTTGTAGGTACATCCATGTTACCAAAAAATCATCAAATTTGTCATCTTTAATTAATGCATAATATTCCATTATGTATATATACCACATATTTTTCATCCAGTCATATGTCTTGGGACATTTGGGTTGTTTCCATGTCCTTGCAATTATAAATAGTGCTGCAAAAAAATCCGAACACAAGTGTCCCTTTGTACCCACCTTGAAGTCTCCTTTGGGTACTTCCCAGAAAAGCAATTCCCAGAAGAGCAATTCCTGGGTCAAATGGTAGTTTCCATTTTCATTAATTTGTGGGTCTTCCACACAGCTTTCCATAGTGGATGGACCAGTTTACATTCCCATCAGCAGAGTAAGAGTGTTACTTTCTCTCCACATCCATGCCAACACTTGTAGCTCATTTTTTGGATGTGGGCTATTCTTACTGGTGTAAGGTGGTATCTCATTGTGGTTTTGACTTGCATTTCCCTAATTGCTAGTGATGTTGAGCAGTTTTTCATGAGCCTGTTGGCCATTTGGACTTCTTTAGAGAAGTTTCTTTTTAGATCTTCTCCCCATTTTTTTAACTGGGCTTTTTGCTTTGTTTTTGTTGAGTTGTATGAGTTCTTTGTGTATCTTTGTTATCAGACCCTTACCACTTGTATTGAGGGCAAAAATTTTTTCACACTCAGTTGGGATTCTTTTTGTTTTTTCTGTTGTCTCTCTTACTGTACAGAAGCTTTTTAGTTTGATATAGTCCCAGCTATTTATGTTTTCCTTCATTTTATTTGCCAGCTATAGATGTGTCTAAAAATGAATTTCTGAATTATAACTCAAGAAGGGTTTTGCCCAGGTTTTCTTCTATGCATTTTATGGTTTCAGGTCTTATATCCAAGTCTTTTATCGATTTTGAGTTAGTTTTTGTACATGGTATGAGGGAAGTATCTTGGTTCTTTTTTTTTTTTTTTTTTGCATGTCTTGGTCCAGTTTTCCCAACACCATTTATTGAAGAGGCTGTCTTTGTTCCAATGTAAGTTTTTCACTCCCCTGTCAAAGATTAGTTGATAATATATGTGTGGCTTTATTTCAGAGGATTCAGTTCTGTTCCATTGGTCTGATTGTCTGTTTTTGTACCACTACCAAGCTGTTTTAATTACTATGGCTTTTTAGTATAGTTTGAAGTCTGGAATAGTAATGCCTCCATTCTCTTTTTTTCTGGTCAGGAGATTTATTGATATTCAAGGTCTTTTGTTATTCCATGTGAATTTCAGTAATTTTTGTTCTATCTCTTTGAAGAATGTTGTTGGAATTTTTATAGGGATTGCATTGAATGTAGATTGCTTTTGGTAGGATGGCCATTTTGATGATGTTGATTCTTCCAATCCATGAATAGAGAATGTCTTACCATTTCCTTATGTCTTCTTCTATGTCTTCTAGCAGTGTTTTGAAGTTTTCTTTGTATAGATTTTTCACATGTTTTGTTAGGGTTATCCCAAGGTAATTTATTTTTTTTGGTGTGATGCTAAATGGGATGGTTTTTAAAATTCTTCTGCTGCTTGACATTTTGTTTATAGGAAAGCGACTGTCCTCTGTGTATTGATTTGTAGCTGGCTACTTTATTGAACTGTTTTATTGTTTCAAGAAGTTTTTCTGTGGATATTTTTGGATTCTCTACATAAAGAATCATATCATCTGCATATAATGAGAGCTTCAGCTCTACTTTCCCTATTTGTACTCCTTTTATGTCTTTCTCTACAACCTGGGTGAGATGGACAGAAAGATACAACCCCCAAAGCTAAACAAAGAAGAAGTAGAGAATTTAAACAAACCAATCACAAGCAGCAAAATAGAAGCAATCATCAAAACTCTACCTAAAAACAAAAGCCCAGGACCAGATGGCTTCAAAATTGAATTCTACCAGACATTTAAAGAGGAAATAATGCCTCCATTACTAAAACTTTTCCAAAATATTGAGAAAGAAGGAAAACTGCCAAACACATCTATGAAGCAAACATCACACTCATACCAAAATCAAGTAAAGACAGAAGAAAGAAAACTATAGACCAATATCCCTAATGAACACAGACACAAAAATTTTAAATAAAATGCTGGCAAGTTGAATCCAATGATGTATAAAAAGTATTATTCCCCATGACCAAATTAGATTTAGCCCAGGGTTCAACATTCAAAAATCAATTAATATAATCCACCATATCAACAAGGAGAAAACCAAAAACCATATGGTCATATCTATTGAGATGCAGAGAAAGCATTTGATAAAGTTCAACACCCATTTATGATAAAAACCCTGAAAATGTGGGGATAAAAGGAACATATCTCAACATAATAAAAGTCATATATGACAAACCTACAGCAAACATCATCTTAAATGTGGAAAAACTAAAATCATTTCAACTGAGATCTGGAACCATGCAGGGATACCCACTATCTCCACTACTTTTTAACATTGTACTAGATGTTGCAGTATTATTCATAATAACTGTGAAGCAGAAATAATCTAAATATCCATGAACTGGTGAATAAAGTAGATGCAGTATATTATTATGTTATATACATACACTATAATACTATTCATCCTTAAAAAGTAAGGATATCCTGCAATATGTGACAACATGGATTAGCTTTAAGGATATTACATTAAATGATGTAAACCAGATGCAGGGAGACAAGTACTTCAATGATTTCACTTATGTGAGATATCTAGTAGTCAAATTGATAAAATGCCAGAGGCTAGGAAATGGAAAGTTATTTATTAACAGGCATTCATTTTAAGTTTAGAAAAGTGAACGTATTCTAGATAGATACCTGATGTACATCACTAACTATGGTCAATTGTAGTGGTATTATAAACTTAACACTTATTTAAGAAGAGAGAAATCATGTTAAATTCTCACCACAATGAAGCAAAGATTAAAGGAAAGACATATCCAAGCAACACAGACATACACAAAAAATTATGACTTCATTTCTCAAGGAGATCAATTGACCACTAGCTGTATTATGAATTCCAGCTATTTGCTTTGACATAAATAGACACATTTGGAATATAAATTTATCCTTTCTCTCCAGAATTGGGAAAAACCACTATCCAATGCCTTATAAAGTGTTTGGTCTGCCAGTGTGAAAACTCATATAACATCATGTCAGACCAGGTATGTACTTTATACTAAAAGAATATTTGCAAGTGGAACCATGCTGCAGAATAAACCAGTGTCATGGCATAACATACCACCCAAAAGGGCTATGATCTCCTGAAGCAGCAATTAAGATTATAATCCTTTTTCTTTAAGGAAATACATTCACATGTTCTCAGATGGATGGTGTTTACATGTGTTAGGATACAATATATAATTGAATTAAATAATTTCATATAGTTTCTGTGACCCCAATAGTTAGAATACTTGGGTCCAGCAACCAAACAGAGCCAGCAGTAGCGGCTCTCCTACTCTCGCTTCCAACAACCCACTCAGGGAATTTGTGTTTCTTATACCTACAACTCTGAATTCTGCAGAGTTAAGAGTTTATGATTCAAAAATGAGCCTTTCAATCTCTACTTACCTCAGAGTTCTGACTTCTCTGGACAGTTTTAATAAGCAGGTTAGAAGAGTCAGCATACTGATCAACTCTGCAGAACAATACAATCCTGACAGAAGAAAAACAAATAGTTGTACCATCTCAGTTCTCTTTCACTCGAAGTATACATTTTATTCACTTTTATATTTAAAACAATGATGTTTTTTAATACATAAGTAAAAATGAATTTTCAAAATAAAAAATGTTAATTTTCTCAACTCTAAAACTGGCTTATTTTCTTCAAACAAAATTGAAAATAAAATAAAAGCTAATTACATTGACAAAACTGTGAGCATGAAACAAGCTCCAAAAAGAAACCATCAAGAAAGAGAGCTAAATATTTGATTTTGTCAATATTAAAATTTTTGCTACAGCAATACATTTCATATAAATAAATGATATAGTGACAACCTGAGAGGAATATAAGGACTACTCATATATCAATGAAAACAAAAATTAATAGGAGTTATGGTAGTGGCTATGAACTTTTACTTTATATAAAAAAGAACTTAAATATAAAGTAAGTATTTTGAAAGACTTAATCAAATAAATTTTAATGAAAAAAATATTAAACTAAGAAAATAATTCAAAGTGAAAATTTTCCTGCTTATATAAAGTTTAAAAAGTTATTAATTCATATTGGTAGAAAAATTGAATCTATCATCTATGACGAGCTTTGAGATGCCTGTGTTCTAGTCACTTTTGACTACTATAGTGGGAGTTCCATTTTCTGAGAGAGTTAGAAATGGATAATGATTTGGCAGAATATTAAAAGGTTGCACAATCTTGCTGCTTTATTTTGAAGGTGAAAATAATTCTCTAACATCATAGATAAACTGTGAAGCATTTAAAAAATTTTTATAACAAATATTGAGATTAAATTGTGCAATTTATTAAATAACATGACTTTTGTGTTTAAATCAAGGTTTTCATTTTCTTAATCTCTGTGCTGGATTATACTACATCAACCTGGATGAGCTGGGATTTATATTTCCCCAACTCTCCTTCACTGTGTGGTTCTACATGTCTTGCATGGGAGTTAAATAGCAGTGACAATTCTTGGGAGGACCCTAGGATCAGCTACAGCTGTTCATTTGCGGAGACATTTAGGGAATCCCAGCTAAGCCCTCTTATCCCCTCAGTCCATTACTTTAGCTTACCAACTAGATACACTGTTCTTGATATCTGGCAATGACTACACAGAGATACCAGATTTTGTAGATATCCTTGTGGCTTCTCCCTCTGCATCTTCCTCTGGGTGTGCTTGGCTTTTGTATTTACCTTCAAGTTTCGACTTAACCTCTCTTGCCAGGGTTTTTGGCAAAAGATCTGGGTAGTAATCCTTGTCTGACCCCCACTCCCTGTTCCAGACCATCACTTTGCCAGTTCCTCCCCCATTTCTGCAAGATCTAATGTCTATGATAAATCTTTCATTCCCCAAATTCTTAGAGTAGCTTTGCTTCCCTGACTGATGCATTCTTACTATTTTAGAGCAATGATCTCTAATTTCAGCCCTCACAAATGAAAAATTTCTAGCCCTATTCTTATAGTCTATCCTTAAAATTATGAACAATGAATTTATTGATTTTAATAACAATGATGATAATGTATTAGATAACATTCAACTAATACTTTTAAGAGACTTGGCATTATTGCAAGCAATATACTACTCAATACTCAGATGTTTTTCAATATCTTAAGATGACTTTGTCTCTCAAAAGGGTATTATATTTATGTTGCTCAAAGTATTGCCAATTTGAAGTGATATTAGTATGAAAGGATCACAGAGAAATCTGGATATGGAGTTAGATGTGTGGTTTTAGTAGCCTGGCTTATGTATAAAATGTTCTATTTATAGGTAGAGCAGTTCCCGGTAAGGCAACTATGGTTATTGGTTCTTCAAGATGTGAAGATAAATTGTTAACAAGGATCATGAACATGTTTATTTGGATCTCAAAATGTTATATAATTTCACTGACAAGGTTTGAAATTTACCATATCACATGGTTTTCAAAGCTGCTTTGTTTCTCATATAATTCTGTCAATTATGCCAAAAAGAGAATTATCATTCTCTTTATTTAGCTGAGAAACAGACTAAAAGAAGTAACTTTCCCAAAGTAATACATTAGATTTATAATTGTAATAGACTGTCAATTGTCTTCCTCTAGTCTTTCTATCCTACTACTTGAGCCCCCACCAGTCTTAGCTGAACAGAAATTCACAACAATAGGAGTCAATTCCTACCCTCCCTTATAAGTAGGAACTGTCATTTGGCTATATTCTAATCAATAAGGGGAAAAAAGTAGACATGGTAAAAAGTGACTCTACAGGGACAGAATACAATTTCCTTTCTTCTTCGCTTACTTTGTAATCAGATATAATATCTACATCTCCAAAAGATATATATATGTGTGTGTATGTGTATGTGTATGTGTGTGTATATATAATATATATAATCCTATTATTTGCAATGATATGGATGAATCTGGAGGGTATTTATCTTATTGAATAAGTCAAATGAAGAAAGACAAATACCATGTGATGCCACTCATATGTAATACATATAGAACCAAAGCAAATAGGTTAATTAAATAATACAAATGAAAAATTTTGTCTTTTCAACCAAATTTGTGGTTACCAGAGGGGAAGGGTACAGAAGGATGGATAAATCAAGTAAAAGAGATGAAAAAGGTCAATTCTACAGTAGAGGATAGAATTAGGCTTTCAGTGGTGAACTTAATATTGTATAAACAGATGTTTATAGTGATACACACTTGAATTTATTTGATATTATAATGCAATGCTAATGTAAACATGAAAATACCAAACTAGGATCTATTTGGAACTGAAAAACAATAGTGAGCACATCTAAATACCCTTGTTAAAACTTGGTCCAATACTGATCAGACTGGGGGTTCTCTATCCAAGTTCTGTATCTCATCCTGTGTACAGATCCTGATGTGTCCAGTAACCAGAATCCAATGTCTGTAAGAATCTGAATTGTTTAAACTTGAAGTGTGCTTAGTGGCCAGTAGTTTCTGTTTTGTTTTCATCCCCCTCTATGATTCCCAGGTCTACAACTAGTTTGTTCTTGGGAGACACAAGCCTCCTTTCCACAGTCCTTTCTCTGTGAAAGCAGATCTCTCTGTTATTGCACATTTGCCTTAATAGAGAAGCCACTTTTTATGCAGTAGTCCTTGCAAATGAAAATTGAATTAAGGTAGCCTGTACTGAAATGAAGACTCCAAAGCAATGAGTAACAAATGTACAGTAGATAGTGGAACTGACAGTTCAGTGCTGTGTACTTGTCTTCATTTGGAAAATTCTGTTTATGCTCACATATAACTGCAGCCCTGATCTGGGATCCAACAAGAAACTGAGTTGCCAGGAATTATCTTCATGCCTGTGAACTTGAGATCACAACCCAGGTTTTAGTACTCACATTACTAGAATGCTATATCGTCTAGTTCTACGGTAAATATAACTTGAAGATTATTAGAAAAATTACTTATAATAGTGGGACTTAAGCCATATTATATTATGAGATATATAAACAAATTTTTAAGGGAGTGTTTTACTTTATTTTTACAAATAATAATCATGTTAAAATTATAATTATCACAGTAGATGACAGCTTCCTCGATTCGTCTCTTTTTTAATAAAGAAAATTGGATTTCAAACATCGTTTAAAAGGCATTTGTGCAGTTATTTTTGTTAATAAATCCATGCTTTAGCAGTTATTCATGATGCAACAATCGCATACATTTTATTTATTTTAGAGCACATATTACTGGTCTATGTCATATATATGTCACATATATAAACATATATGTCAGACACAGGGGAAGAAAGATATGTCAAATATGTCATACACATATAAATACATATATGTATATATTCCTTCTCAGGTTAAATTTCTGGAATGTTTTCTATGTTCTCTAATATTTGGGGATGAAACTTTTAGAAAAGAGAATGTTATTTATGAAGGATTACACTATTGAAGAATGGCTCACCAAATTTTTTAAATTGGGTACTTAATGATACATCATATTTCTGAGTTTAGACTTCATCTATTCTGTTAATTTATATCATATCTGCACTTGTCTTCATATCTACATTGTGAAGTTCAGGAATAAAATGGTTTATGTTAGGACTAAAAAACTTAAAGGCAATGCTAGTAGTCTCATTTCTTTGGAAGACTAGGACTTGATCAGAAATCTTAGTTTTGCTAGTTTTGCTGTTCTGCTTTGTTGTTTGGTCTTATGGAAGAATGCAAAGCAATTGCATTACCTGAAGTAAAGTTCCCACTTACTCATAATGGCTGCAGGACAAGGTATAATTGCTCACACAAACTAGTACATTCAAAAGTTTTGCACTATTATTTTGAGGAATTAAGGAAGGTAAGAAGAAAAATGACACACCAGTGGTATGAGATAAAGAAAACAACTAAAAATGAGGCAACAATTGGTATTACTAATTAGTCAGTGTCAAAGAAATAGATACTATAAACACAATAATATCATCTCCCATACAATAACAAAGGGTAGAGATTTTTATAAAATGTGCACATGTTTTTCATCTGGAAATTAGTGAAGAGAAATCACACTAGAAGACTTAGATATATTTAGATATTCTATTCTCTGCTTTCCAAAGTGACAAGCTAAAATGACAAATGTGGCCCACATTAAGAAAACAAGCAACAACAACTGGCGTGGATGTGGAGAGAAAGGAACGCTCTTACACTGCTAGTGGAAATGTAAACTGTCCAGCCACTATGGAAAGCGGTGTGGAGGACCCTCAAACTAATGAAAATGGAACTACCCTTTGACCCAGCAATCACTCTTCTGGGAATCTACCCAAAGGAGACCTCAGTATGGGTACAAAGGGACACCTGCACCTGCATGTTTATTGCAGCACTATTTATACTTGCAAGGACATGGAAACAACCTAAATGTCCCAAAACAGATGAATGGATAAAAAACGATGTGGTATATCTACACAATGGAATATTGCTCATCAATTAAAAATGATAAGTTAGATGAATTTATGATAACATGGACACACCTAGAAGAAATCATATTAGCAGAAACAAGTCAAAAAGATAAAGACAGACACCAAATGGTTTCACTATTATATGGGACTTGGGAAAGATAAACAAAAGCTATGAAGAAAAGTCAAAAACAAAACAAAATAAAACAAAGCTAAAAACCAAATTGAAGAAAGAATACAACTCCAGGTGGGGGGTGGGAGGGACAGAGGGGGAATGATCAGGGAGGGGGGGAGGGTGAATCCCGGGAATTACAAAGATGTGAAACTTATATTTAAATAAATTATTTGATGTTTAAAAAAATAAATAAATAAAATAAAGTGATAAATGAGTATATATTCAGTATTTGAGAAAAAGCTTGGTTCACATATATGTGCTCTCTTTTAGTGAAATTATATATTTTGTGCCAGTTTCTGCAAATAATCCCTTAAACCAAAGGAGCTTTTGTGCATCATAACCTCAAAAGAGGAGTGACTTTTGAGGAAAGGACTTTCATTGTCTCCATAAATCAATGAATCAGGAAAATGCAATTGTATAGTTCAAAATTGTCTTTATAATAAAAAAGCTTGTCTTTATAAGAATTGCCCAAAAGTACCCATGGCTGCTCTTCACTTTGTGATGTTTTCAATTGTCATTCCGGAATAGTTGCTTCCCTCTCTTGAAATAGAACTGAATGTTCTGTATGGAGACAAGACATGATATGCATCCACAGAGGAGAACTGGGGGTGAGACAATATAATGTCTTGCCATTTAAACAAACCACATTTAGTAATTCAGATCAACTGAACATCCATATGGGATCTATGACTATCCAATGGAGAACATTTTACTCTGATTCAGGGATCCAGGCTTTCTATAACTGTGATACCCTGGAACTTTTGGAATTCTTTGTTAATTTCTCAGAAACTGATCAGTAGATGAAGGAATTGTCCTGCAGATTTTTTTTTTTTTTACAGTCCTGTCATGAAGACACATCCATCCTTTCAGAGATTATTCCATTGGCAGCAGATTAGCATATGGTCAGACATAACTGCCTGCAAGAGACAATGGAATTTGTAATCTAGCTGTTCAGAAGGAATAAATGGATAGTTTTGGTAAACCTCTGGTTAATCTCTACCAAAAAGTGTATATCTTACAACACAGCTTCCCTCTTCTGAGACATACACACTTGGTTACTTTGTATAAAATAATTTCAAGTTTAAGGATCAATAAAAGTCTTGTAGTCAAATACAAAAACTAAAAACAGGTCCACCACCAGTTATACTGTGTTACATTGATGTTTTGAATGTTTTCTACCCCTGCTCACCTCCTTTAATTCTGACTGTACTCAGAATATGAAGTATCTATTTAATAAAAGGACATCTGGCTCTTCTTAATGTCTAAATTATTAAAATTTTATGCAACCATGTCAGCCCCTCTGTGCTTACTTTGAAAGAAGTTCAAGTAAAGTTCAGCTTTGACAGAAAGCTATAATGCCTTCATGCATTAATTAGCCTGGTCTAATGGCAAGGGCATTAAATGAAGTCAGCCATCCAACTTGTTATTGTCTTTGGACCAGTTCTCCACTATCTTATTGTAAGTAATTTTGAAAACTCAGTGCTCATTTTCTTCAGCTGTTGCACAGGGATAATCCTAGTATAAAACAGATCATTACAATTCTCTAGGGTCTGAGAATCTGACAAACTCCAAAGCAGCCAAAGCTCCTGCAGTGACTCAGAAAAGTGGTAGAACGAGGGCACAAAATGTTGTCCTGAAGCCTGGTGTTTCTGAAGTCCTAGACTCAAGTTTTGACTGAAGTGGTGTTCCAACCCTTGACTAAATGACCCAGGAAGCTTGGTGTCAGTCCTTAGGTACCTCCACTTTCAATGTTCCATGGCCAATTGTAATTACTCCACCATTAGTACCCTGAGCCCACATGGTCCAAGTGTGGGCAAGTCCCAGTATATAAAGTCATCCTTTAGACTAGACAAGAGAACTTTGCAATTGTGGTGTATATTGTCATTATGTGAAAAATAAGAACAAAATTAGCATAAGGTAATATTCATATAAAACTTCACACTCTCAGACTCACTCAGACCTTTGTATTGTAACGAAGAGAATTATTCTATAGGAAAATTTGAAGTCCACAGCTTTGAAGGAAGCCTCTTAAGTGGATTGATAGTGAATCATGCTCTGTGGTTTTAATCAATTGAATCCTTATTTTTAAAATGGGGAAAGTCTTTGAAAATTATTCCAATAATATATTCTTTGAATAAATACCATATAAATAGAAATTATCAACTAGTAAATATCAGAGCTGATTTCCTTGTCTTTGTTAGCCAGAATAGAAGAGAAGGATTCAAAATCTAATGCACAGAAGATTAATGGTGTCATAAGTTGTTGCTACCTCATATTTGAGGACAAGAAATTTTCTTCCATCTTTTCATTATAAAAAAAAGACATTTTGGACCCCAAACAAGCTCAGACGGGCTGACCCATGCAAAGCTAAGACTGGGAACTAATAGTAGAGCCCCCCAAGTCCCAGGAACACAGGTCCTCACCCAGGAGAAGGAAGTTGCCCCAGAAAAGGAAGAAATGAAAGGGCTAAACATGGACAAATAGTAAAGATAGAGGAGGTGAAGTGACCGGAGCAGGGTGGGGTTAGGGGGGAGGGGACATTCCCAAAGGAACCCACAACCATACAAAGATGCCCAATATTGTATAAATTTTTAAAAAATTTTAAATTAAATAAAAAAGCTATATTAAAAAAGACATTTTTAGGTTTTTTTATTATTTTATTTTACTTCACATTAGTGGGTCACATTGATAGATCTGTCATATGTCTCAGCAATTCTACTCCCAGATATCTACCTAAAAAATGCAACAGCACTAATTGGAAGAGAAACATGTATTTCCTTGGTCATAGCAGCACTATTTAAAACAGCCAAGCTCTAGAAACAGCCTAAGTATCCAAATGGAGTGAGTGAATCAGCTAGCATATTACTCAGCTATAAAAAATGACAAACTCTTACCATTTGTACAACATGGATGGCGTTGTATTAAGTAAAATAAGTCAGAAATAGAAAGACAAATACTACATGATATTATGAATTTGTACATAATAGAGAAATAAGGATCAGATAAAGTCAAACTAACAACAAATCCTAGAAAATTGACTATAGAATTAAGACTGCAGAGGAATAGGGGACAGGTGAAAAGGTAAAAAGTATAAGGAGTACAATAGACTATATTGGTGTAGTTTGGTTGTGGGTAACAACACCTGGACATTTTTTAAAGTAATTGAAGAAGTAACTTCTGAGAGGAAAAATCAAAACCAAAATTCAGAAGAAAGAAATAGTTAAAATAGAGCAGAAATTAACAAAATAGAGATAAAGCTAATCCAAAAGGTCAATAAAACCAACAGTTGATTCTTTGAAAGATTAACAAAATAAACAAATCTCTAAGCCAGACTCATAGAGAAGGAAAGCACATATAGAACCAGAAACAAGAGGAGAGATATTACAGATATAAAAAAAAAGTAAGATTATTATGAACAATTCTATAGGAAAAAATGAACAATTTGAGGAAATGGGAAAATTCTTATACAAAATTCTGAGTCTGAATCATGAAGAAATAGAAAAATTAAAGACATCCTAATTAAAATGGTAACCACAAGTCACCTACGAAACAGAAACAGATGATCTCACTTGTGCATTGTAACAAACTTTCCGTGGAGAAAGGACCAACAGTCATGTCCTAAACTTGGTTGACCACGGTGGGAACTTTTGACCTACTCTCCGAAACTGATTCAGTGGGGTAAAGCCAACAATAGAGTCTCTCTTACTGATTCCCCTCTCCCTTTTTAGAATCTAATCTTTCAAAAGATCTCACATGCTGAGTTTCCCAAAGTTTCAAGGATTTTTTTAATAAAATAATTGGCCTCAAGTTTTCTATTTGATGAAAAAAACTCTACCCCAATCTCTAACAACTGGTCTCTGATCAAGGTGAGCCAAGGTGAGACTGAGGAGTCAGACAGGGAACTGGTTTAGTCCTTAGGCAACTGTTTCCTGAGAAAGGCAGTGGATCTGGTGGTTTCGCTGGAAGAAGAGCGCCACACACTGGGGAAAGAGAATATTGTATCCTCATATGTTTCTAAAATAGTGTTTAAGAGAAAGTCCTTGAATTGAGGACATTCCAATTAAATTCTCTTGCTTTTATTTTCATTTACTTTGCTGAAATCAAGTATAGAGAAGTGGATTTGGGGGTAGTCATTCTAGTTCATAACAGAGCTGTCTCATGCATTTAAGGTGATGACTGCTTTTAGTCCTTGACTTAATCATTTTTATAATGTTAAATAAATTTAATGAATCCACTACCCTAAACAAAAGCAAGGCTCTTGATAATAGCCTCTATATGCAGCCTTACAGCTCCCACAAAGAACAACCATAATCAGACAGATTTGGACCAAATTTGAGGTATTGTCACAGAAAATAACATTTCTGGATTTTTTGTCCTATTGAACTAACAATTACAATTTTCTGAGTGTCACCACTAATCAATCTCATGATTTTCATACAACCAGTTTAATCAAATTTTAGACTGGAAATTGGAGAAGCAGTAAGGAAGCTTGGTTAGTGCCCCAATTCAGGAGTCAGACTGACCTTGGTTTAAATTCAAGAACCACCACTTTCACAGTGGGCTAGTTGCGTAACTTTCCTAAACTTCAGATTCCTTAGAATGCAGCATCATGAGAGCATGAGGATATAGTAATAAAAACCATTGCATAGTGTTTGACACAGTGAAAACACTTGATTTCTGCAAGCTATTATTATTTTTGTTTACTATTCCAAGGACATTTTTTAAAGTACTATCTCTAAAATTATGAACGTATACTAAAACACTTTATTGAAAAGCTTTAATTCCAACCATATATCAGTCAGTAATTTTTAGAACACCTTCACCTCATCTAATACATAAAATACAAAGAAGAAGC